>CM038216.1:90562127-90765115 GCA_021442155.1 Cymbidium sinense
ATTAGGTTTTTTAAATAATTCAAATTAATCCTCAAAACTTCAAAAATTTAAATCTCTTTAAGGGAAAAAAATATGACGTAAATTGCCACTGAAAGATAACTCAATCAAGAATATTCTAAAATTGGTTTTAATGGATATTTAATATTATCTTTCTCTAATTTTGGCTTTTCTTGGAAATCTTAATTTGCTAATTATTTCCTAATTAATCCATTGATTAAACAAAAACTTCTTGGGTATATTTTAGGGGATGACTTGTGCCTCCCCTAATTTTCTTGGGATTTATTGATGGTTTAATTGGGGAATAAATGCATTTCCTAATTACCCCTTTATAATTAAGGTTAATTAAAGGTTTGATTAGTATTTTAATCCCTTATTGAAGTTTATTAAGGTTTAATCCAATGATTTGGAGATTTAAGGAATAATTTTGGAGCATTTTCCCTAAGTTATTCCATAAACTCACTTTTCCTTCCTAATCTTCTCTTAATTAAGGGTTAATTCACTAATTACCCTCTTAATTCAATTCTTTAAATTTCTAATATTCTACAGAACTTAATTAATCTACTTTTGGTAGATGCTTAGGTGTTCAAGTGCCTAAGTTCAATTAAGTAAATCAAAGATCAACTTATATCTGTGAGGGGAGTTTTGAAATTACTTAAGATAAACCCCTTAGCTTAATTAACCATTAATCATGAGCCAAATTACATTAGGCCCTTTTTCTTCCTAGGTGTTGCAAATTTAAATTCCTTGTGAGGTTTTATGTCATCTCATTGGCTCATAATTATTTGGTTAACAATGCTAAGGTGGTGTGTAAGGGTTAATTTAACATGTTTAATTCATATCTTAACCTAATCAAAATCTAAAATAAATCTAATCATCTAAAACTTAAACAGAAATGTCAAACACATGTGAGAATAGGTTAGGAACAGCAAACTCAATCAAAATTTTTAAAATTAAATCAAATTCAAAATCCAACAAAAATCATATTAAATAAACTTTGATTTACTTTAAATTTTCTTATTTCATAAGATTGTCTTTAGGATTTAATTGAAGATAATGTGTTCACATGCTTTCATGTTTTAGTTCTTTCCCCAACATGTTAAATATTTATGTCATGTGGTTTCATACATCCATGCTTTTCAAAATAAAATTTAAAATGAAATTGATTTCTTTATGTCAAATTGCATGCGTTGGCTAAAGAAAGAATATGAGTGGCTATTATCACTATCAAATCTAAATTATTTTCAAAATATATGAATCAATTATCCAAATTGAAAGTGTGTTACTTATATCTTAATTATAAGTTTGCATGTGAGTAAAATATAAGTTTGTGCTTAATGTAGGTCTTCTTTCTCTTCTCTTTAAGTATAGTTTTGATTAGGATTTGGCAAGGTGTATGGTTCATTTGAAAAGAACATAAAACTTATCTAATTACATATCCCATTAATTCCCATACTTATCACTTAAGAAGGATACTTATGCTTGACATATAAATTCCATAAAAAAATAAATCAACTAACACAAATTTTTGTATTCTTTCTTTTCCATTCATTTCTTTTGTACACATGCTTGTATTTAAGGAAAGTGGTATATTAGTCTGGATAACCAGGTTGTGAGGCTTTAAGTAGCCTAAGTAGGTCTTGTACCTTACACCTACGGTTAATAATGGTGTTGTACTCACTTATGCCTTTCTTACTTTCAAGTGTGCATGTGAAAATGGGATAAGAAATCCCTTTTCTACTTAATTAAAATCATGCATCATAAACTATCAAATTTTCATAAATGAATTGCTTAGTATGCATCATAAAATGTGTAAACATTCTCATTTGTATGTATAGATATGCTTAGGACTCATCCGTATGCATGTTATACATGTTGGGAAAGAAATGAAGTGATGTATGATTTATGAATTTGGTTCATTTTATTTAATCTTAAAATGCATTTCTTTTTGAATGGGTTTGTTTAGAGTCCATCTAAACTTATGATTAATAAAAACACCTAATTAAAACATTCACTAAACAAAGCCAAATCATGAATCTAGTTTAGAAACTACTTAGGTTAAGGATGGAAAGAAAAGTTCTCTTCTCTTTCCATTTCTTCATAACTTAGTAATTAATTGTATGATTCACTTGAACCTAATCACAACATGAAATAAAATCAACTAAATCACTTAAATGAAACCCTCATCTAAATTGAACATGTTTCACACTTAGAAAATTCTAACTTAAATCCATGACTAAGCATACCACAGAAACCTCCAAAGCACATATATTAGACTAGGTCAACAGTTCTAGCTTTAGGTTTGGGCGGTGCATGATTTGATGCTTGCTTTTTTTATGATATATGTTTTAGACTGGATGTTAGGATGTATATGCGTATAATGAATGGTAAGGCGATCTTAGTCTAACCATTGTCTTACATGAGATTGTGCTTAAGGGTGTTATAATAAATAAAAATATAAATGATTTTGCTGTGCATGTGCTTATACCTCTAAGCATAATCCAATAGGCCCGGGAGACTTGGTCACCCATGTGTGGGATGATAAGTCCAATATACATATTTGGGATTTGGTGATTTGTTTAGTTAACCTTTATTTTGCAGGTATTAGCTAGATTTACTTTTCCTTTTCATGTAAATTTTTGCAATTAGAATTTTGGAATGATTGTTATGGGGATTATGATGACCATTGGTCATAAGATCTTATCTTATGACCAAGTGAACCTTTAGAGCATCCACCTTCCAACCATACAAAAAAAAGAAGAAAAGAAGAATGAAGAAAAGAAGAATGAAGAAATGAAGCTTGAAGACCCTCATAACAATGAAATACTTGCTTAATTATATTTAATTCATTTGTAATCCGAGTTGTATAAAGGTATAGCTCGGCTACCTAATTTAATTTTGGGTTTGTGTAGTGGTACTTGACCACAATGGCCTCTTATTCTTTTGCGATTAGCTTTATAAATTGATTGATGATTTGTTTAGCTTGTGCATTAAGTGACATCTTTTCCTAGTTTTCCTTACTTTATGTATGGCCTGGATGTGGATTAGGCTCTTAGGGAAAAATAAATCTTTTACCCAACTTAACAATTCAAAACTAAAATTAAGGAACTCATAACCTCACCTAAAGCTTAGGTTAAAAATCAAGATAAAAGAATTAGCAACCCCTTAGCTAGATGAGTACTTCTTTATAACATCATGCATAAATGCATATTATTTTCACTCTTGATTGGAGGGCTTCCACCTTTGCCAGAGATACTTGGCTTGACCTTTGAGATCCATGGTGGAAACACACCTCCTCCATTCTTGCTGATTTTGGCCAATAATCTCATTATCATGCATCAAGCATATGAATCCTATTAGCCTTAGTCAAAATGATTGTCCAAAAATGAAAATAAAATGAAATCTGAATTACATTAGATTTAGGTCATTTGAGGCATCTCTTAACATGATCTAGTCTCTTTAGAGAGTGAGTTTAAGGACTTAGTCTCTTTCTAAATAAATAATAACCCAACTATCTTGCATAAAGCATATGACTTGCCTACATGAATTTAAAACCATAGGAAGAGTAAGTTGGTGGCCACCCCCAAGTGGTTGTAAGTCCAAACAGTCGGGTGGTTTGTTCTCTCTTGTGGAGGCAAACCAAATACCAATTTTTGCCTTAGATTTAGGTTGTGGTTTGGGTCCTCACTGAAGCTCCCTAGATTTAGGTTCTCAAGTAGCTTTTCCCCTTTGTGGGCCATAAACATAAATCCTCACCTCATAGGTATTTCTATAATCTTCTATCATGGAATCATAAGCCTTAAATTTCTAATGAAAAATTCAACTCAAACAAATTAAATCAATTTCAAAAATGTAAAGCCTAACCATAGGATTGTTTGAGATGCTCAGTAGGTTTCCTAGCATCGTGGGCATCTCCTACTTATCTTTCTTTTGGTTTCAATAATAAGTCCCTCTCTTTGATCAATCCCATTTGATCTTCCAAAATAAACTAATCGATTGATAGTCCTACCTATTGAAATTTCTGGAGACAATGATCATTTACCTTAATAGGGAGTATTCATAAGGGATCCCATCCCGTAGGATGTAATTAACTATGGGGGCTTACCCTTGTAGGAAACTTAACGAACCTAGTTTAAAGTAAACCTTACATTACTTTTCCATGTAAAGTAGGGGAAGAATCTTTGCTACAGAAGCAGACCCATTATCCTTAGGAGTCCTTATTCAGGTGATTAGGTCCATTATAGGGTGGTGACTTCTATCTCTCAAGATAGTACACCTCTCCTCAATCTTGTACCCGATTATCTTAATAAGAACATCTACAGATCTACGTGGTGTCCCAACACAAGGCGTATATTTATATATATTTTTGTTTTTGTTTACCCTCTTTTCTAAAAGGAGGGAGATAGATGAAGGCAAGAAATGTATAAGAAAATTTTCACCACATATTATTTTGGCGACTCCGTTGGGGATGGTTCCTCTCTCCATCTTTGGTAAATGATCATTGACTTCAAGTATCGATAGTGGGTTTGTACTTTGGTATGAAATTAATAATATTTTTCTTTCTATTAGCACTTAGCTTATTTCATCCTTAAGTTGAGTTTGCCAACATCTTTAAGTTTCAAGATCTCACTCCGTGTTGGTCTTAAAACCCCTGTTGGGTTCTCCAATGGGTAAAAATAAAAAAAGATCTAAAAAAAAGAAAATATTTAAAGACTTCCTCCTTGTCATTTTTATGATAAGAAAATGTTCATTCTAAAACAATACGGACAAAATAATTTTTTTTATGAGAATCATTCTTTTCAAAATAACTCTTTCAAAAGTGCACATAATAATATATTTTCCACACAATTTTCTTAAATCACCCTCATCTAATAATTCTCATAATTGTTTCATGTAAGAATCATAAAAAATAAAACTAACAATTTTTTCCAAAAGCACAAATGAACATCTTCTTTCAATTTATTTTGATGAAGATTTCATTTTAAAAATAAAATGAACAATCATCTTTACAAAAGTCAAAATTAAAATCAAAAAATAAAATTTTCAAAAAACACATATGAATCTTTCCATTCAATATAACCACACCTATTGAATGAAAGTTTCATTTTCAAATAAAGTTAAATTTTTCAAAAGCACATATGAACATCTTCATTTAATATACAAAAATTTATTGAGTGAAGATTTCATTCCTAAATAAAAATAACATAATTCGAAAATCCCACTTAAACATATCCCACATATGATTAAGTTGGAATTCCATCTTTCAAAAAGCAATAAATGTATAAGAAACTTTTCACCACATATTTTTTTGGCAACTCGTTGGGATGGTTCCTCTCCATCTTTGGTAAATGATCATTGACTTTAAGTATCGATAATGGGTTTGTACTTTGGTATGAAATCAAGACTATCTTTCTTTCTGTTGGCACTTAGCTTATTTCATCCTTAAGTTGAGTTAGCCAACATCTTTAAGTTTCAAGATCTCACTCCTTGTCGATCTTAAAACCCCGTTGGGTTCTCCAATGGGTAAAAATGAAAAAATATTTAAATAAAAAGAAAACATTTAAAGACTTCCTCTTTGTCATTTTTATGATAAGGAAAGGTTCATTCTAAAACAATAAAGACAAAATAAATTTTTTATGAGAATCTTTCTTTTCAAAAGCTCTCTTTCAAAAGTGCACATAATAATATATTTTCCACAAAATTTTCTAAAATCAAATCATCTAACAATTCTCATAATTGTTACATGTAGGAATATTCAAAAATAAAATAAACAATCTTTTCCAAAAGCACAAATGAACATCTTCTTTTAATTTATTTTGATGAAGATTTCAATTTCAAAATAAAATGAACAATAATAATTCCAAAAGTCAAAATTAAAATAAAAAAATATAATTTTTAAAAAGCACATATGAACCTTCCCATTCAATATACCCACACCTATTGAATGGAAGTTTCATTTTCAAATAAAGTTAAATTTTTCAAAAGAACATATGAACATCTTCATTTAATATACTAAAATTTATTGAGTGAAGATGTCATTCCTAAATAAAAATAACATAATTCAGAAAATCCAACTTAAACATATCCCACATATGATTAAGTTGGAATTCTCTCTTTCAAAAAGCAATAATCACACACAAAACAAAATTTTTTTACATTCCAAAAATAAGATTGACCTCCATTCCTACATACCCAATTTTGTTGAATGGAAGTCCTCTTTCAAAAATTAAAGCATAGCAATCATATTTTCAAAATTCAAATACATTTGGAATTTCATTTAGCATACTGAAATTTGTTAAGTGAACTCTCCAAACTCAAAACCAAAAATTTTCAAACACATTTGGAACTTCATTTAGCATACCCAAATTTGCTAAGTGAAGTCTCCAAAGTCAAAATCAAAAATTTTCAAACACAATTGGAACTTCTTTTAGCATACTCAAATTTTCTAGGTGAAGTCTCTAAATAAAAAAAAAATTTTCAAACACTTGGAACTTCATTTAGCATACTCAAATTTTCTAAGTGAGTCTCCAAATTCTAAATAAAATAAAAAAATTTAAACACATTTAGATCATCATTTAGCATACTCAAATTTGCTAAGTAAAATTTCCAAATTCAAATTAAAATTTTTTGAACACATTTGGAACTTCATTTAGTATACTCAAATTTGCTAAGTGAAGTGTCCAAATTTAAAATTAAAAATTTTCAAACATATTTGGAACTTCATTTATCATATTCAAAGTTGCTAAGTAAAGTCTCCAAATTCAAAATCAAAAAAACATTTCAAGCACATTTGGAACTTTATTCTTTAGCATACCAAATTTGGTAAAGAGAAGTTTCCATTTTTAAAACCAAATCAAACATTTTGAACACATCTTTTCAGAATCTCATTTAGCATACTCAAATTTTCTAAGTGAAATCTCCATTTCAAAAAATTAAGTGGAATTTCATATTTAGCATACCATATTTGCTAAACTAAAGTCTACACTTTCAATCAAAAAGCAAATCAAACAAAAAAAATGAAACAAATTAGGATTTCCTTAGCATACCCAAATTTTCTAAGGATCCTACTCTTTCAAAAATCAAAATATCAAAAAATAAATAAAACACTTTAAGATGTTCTTAGCATACTCAAATTTGCTAAGAATCTTATTTTCAAAAATGTAATAAAACACACTTGGGTTCTTCACTTAGCATACCTAAATTTGCTAAGTGGAAATTCTAATTTTCAAAATCAAACAACAATTCACAAAAAGAAACAATTATTTCCAAACACTTCACTTAGCATACCCAAATTTGCTAAATAAAAACACCAAATCAAAAACAAAATCAATTGACCCTTACTTTAAAATACTTAAATTTGTTAAAGGAAAGGGTCCTCAAATCAAAATATCTAATTTCAAACAAACATGAACCTATGGAAGCATCCTTCTCAAAATATTTGAATCCATTTTTCAACATACCCAAAATTGTTGAAGTTGGATTCATATTCAAAATTCCTCTTTTCAATCAAATTTCTAAATATCCTCAAATCCATTTGAACCCCACTTAACACTTCCAAGATGTTGGATGTGGGTTCAAATTTTTGATTTAAATTCAAAAAAATCAACAAAAATAGAAATCTGATCCAAGCTCATTTCCTATTGCTCATTCTCACCATCAGTTACAGTACAAATACAATTCAATTTTTTTAGTCTTTGCAGTTGTTCTGAAATGGTAGGCTCGCAGAACATTGATTTCACTTTCCCTGATGGCATGGATTTGGCTTTGGACCAGGCCAACTTCCCCTGATTAGATCATACATAACTTATCCATTTTGGTAGGGGATTTGAGGGAGTGAGGATTACATGTGAGGGCACTCCCATCATGACTGTTAGTAGGACCACGGTGGTTGGGCAGAAGTCAATCATCCAGATAGATCTACCTTCATTGAAAACAGCATTCCATTCAAGAAGGATTATGCTGCAAATAGCTGCACTCAAGGTAAATATGCTCCCGGTGGTTTCACACACTTCTTCCAACACATTGAAGGAATGAAAACCGCATGATCAAGTTTATCACACTAGGATTGCGGAGATGGCAATCACCCTGCTCGCCTGAGGAGTTTCCTGTCTTGACTTCACCACTGGTTATAACAAACTAGTTTCATCCTCTCTTTAGGTCAGATAGAGAGGATGTTAGGAGGATTCACACATCACCTCCACTAGTGGTCCAGTATCAGCAATCAATTACTCGCGAGGTCGTATCGGGCTCTTTGATCCTTGTGCGGGTTGGGAGCTTATGGATGTTTACAGTCTAGAGCTCAATTTGATCTAAGAACCATTTTCCCCTGCTATGTGGGGAAACATATTCATTAGGAGAGACCAGAGAGGCCCATACATCTGCTCATATTACCAGTAGAGATAGGCAGAGGTTAAGTCGCCACCTTTTCACACTTATTCCATGTTACCTGCCAACCATACCGACATCTTACTTATTGGGACCAGTCATCATAAGTGAAAAGCTCTTGTTCATAAAGAGTTGGTGGTTTCTCCACCACATCACTCTACCGCTCATCACCACCATGTTACAAAGATCTCCGCCCATCAAAGGCTGAAAGGCCATATCGAGGAAAAGCACCCCATTGGTGATCGGCTATATGGGATCCCCATCTACACCACCTATTGTGGTAAGACCGAGCTCTCCTGCTTGACCTTCTTCCACAGTGGTGGTGCGGAAGGAATGGTAACCCTGAAGCATAGTGGTCATCCCTTCACCAACTCCGCTAGTTCAACAGAACATGGAGATGGTAGCAGTTATTTTAGAGATAGTAGATGATAGCCCAGCTGCACCAATGATAGTGTAACCTCCTAGGAATGTCACTCCTTTTGTACCTAATGATAGTCAGGAGTGTGTCGCTTTTAGTGAGTATAGTCCTTATAGGTTTGACTTTCTAGAAGTGGTGTGCCTCTGCATGATAGTGGTCACCGCCGGTTGAGATCATTTATTCCCATTCAGATTGACCATTCTTGTGAGGATATAGTAGCACATTATCTAGTAAAGAAGAAAGAGATTTTGGGGTATGATTGGTCAGATGAGCAGAAGGTTAGCTTCGACCCCAATGAAGATGATTTGTTAGGAGACTAAGTAGGAGTCTGTATGGTGGATACCAGAGGATCTCTTCTCAAGGAGTAGTATGCCATGGAAGGATATGAGGTTGTTTAGGAATACACCGTCCAATTAGCCCAACACCTCTGATATCAGTTGAAATAAAAAAGATAACCAAATAGATAGATGGATGGCATGAGACTTGGAGGACTTAGCATTTAGTACTTCAAAAATAAGCCCCAACAGATCATCCTACTACAATCGACATTAGTCAACCTGAGTTAGTGCATATCTTAAACCCAGCCAAGACCTTACTTCCCATTGAGGAAGGTAGCACTAGAATGTATAGGAAGGTAGTGGAAAGTACCTCCAAACAAAAAAAAACTTCAGATCCATGGTTGAACAGCAAGTGAAGGAAGTGCTAGCTCAAGTCTGGAGAGGATCATCAGTTCCAAAAGGTAGACCCTACCCAAAAAACTTTAATTCAATCTAATATTCCATGGGTTTTGTGCCACCTTCCTTTAAGAGTTTTGATGATAGTGAAAACCCAAGGCAGCATATAACACACTTCAAGGCCAGTTATTGCAACTTTGGTGGGAGCGACGCTTTGCTATTCTGCCTCTTTGTTAGTATAGCAGCTGATGTTTAACCTAATACCCAATAGTAAAAGACATTTACTGATTTAGAGAAACTCTTTATCAAGAGGTTTGCTGGAGCTCAATAAAGGGTTAATGTAGGTGATCTCGTTGTAGCACAACAACACTCATGTGAGTCCCTTGTTAATTATGTCCTCCGATGGTGTAACCTGAGTATGAAATGCAAGGCATAGCTATCTGAGTAGCATGCCATTAAGATTCTTCTAAAGAATATCCATGTCTCGATCTCCTTCATGCTTAAGGGCTTCACTATCAAGACATTTGAGAAGCTAATCAACAAGGCAGCTAGTCTACAAGGAGAAGCCAAACAGTTGCCTTTTCAAGAGTTTAAAGCAAAGCGAAGGTCAATGAGAAGAAGTTAGTGATAATGGTAGATAAGGGAAGTAGCTAGTTAGAGATCGGTCGAGACCATGACCTCAGCCTCCACCTCCTTTTCCCACAAGAGGTAGCCTACCGCCTCCATAAGCCTCCACGAGCACCACCTCCTCAGCCATACCACCACCAGCAGTGGAATACATACCTGTCACTAGGTAGCTATGGTCCACCTAATCTTTTAGATAAGCTTAATAAACCTTATTCATTTAAGAGGGAGATAATCAGGAAGATCTTTAAGAATCTCTAATAGAAGCCTGATTTTCAGTTACCCGAGCCTAGGAGACCAGAGGAAGTAGGCAAAAGTCATGATCCTATCATTTTCCCCTACCATCATATGCTAGACCATGTTTTGGAGGATTGCTTCACATTCAAGACCTTGAAAATAGCTTTAAGACTAGTGCTATAGTTATCCTAAAGGAATACCTTGTGGAACAACCATCCAGTTCTATTAGGATAATCCTTGGGGATACATGTGATCCTTCCAAAACTAAAGAAGTTTGGGATATTTCTTTATCCAAAAACTCTAAGAAGATCATCCACAAGATCAAGAAACTTTCCTTGTAGGTGTTTGAGTCAGCTCAAATCTTCAAAATCAAGGAAGGCTTGCAAGTTACTAGTGCCAACTCTAAGAAAGGGGAGCGAGCAGTAGCAAAGAATAACACATGTGTCAACTGGATAGTGCATTAGTGCAACCACCAATCGACCTCTCCACTATATACTTCCAGAAGCTTCTTCCACTTCAGCTAGCTCTTCTTCTTCTTCTACTAGTAGAATGCTTGTATTGATAGATAAGGGCATCAAATCCCTTACCACTTACTTTACTTGATTTCTACTTTGTATCTCCAAATAAACCCAAGAAATAAAAGAATAAACCTAGCTTGAATTACATTCTTCACATAACTCTTCAAGTCAAAAAAATAATATCTAATCTTCTTCTATGAGTTGGACTTTCTACTAATACTATGGGTTTCCTCTTGAGATAGGCTTGGAATCATCCACCGAGGGTCCCATAGGAGATCCCTGATGTGCGTAGAACCTTCCATTACCCACAAGAGATCACCAAAGTCAACCTCCATAGTGGCAAGGTTCTACCTCTAGGTAGCACCTCAAGATAAAGGGAAATAAGTCATTGGTATAGAGGATCAAGAAGTCCCTCCACAGGATGCTCCACCCTTGGATATGCATATGGAAGACCAGCCCAAGGTGGACTACAATGTCTTCTCTTATCTAAGAAAGTTTTCATCTAAGATAAGCATATATGATGCCCTTGTATTTTCCAAAGAGATGAGGGAATCATTAATCAAGGCTATCCTTTATCCTGAGATATGTTTATCTCAGCTAACCGTTATAGGTGACGAGACACATTGCACAAAAGAAGCTCAGGGGATCACCATCACAGATGAAGACCTTCTTCTGGGGGACTTGAGCATAACGCCCCTACATCACATCATGGACAAGTTCGACTTATTAGTGTTTATGGATCCAGTGCTTGAGAATACATGAGTCTAAAGAACTTTGCCTATTTGCAGATTGATATTTACACACTCTGAGGAGATTGGATGATGTTGAGTGAATTCAATGAACAAGGTGAGGGGGCTTTAGGTTCCATAGTGTTACCTTTAAAGATAGGTGACTGGAAGACTGAAGCTAAGTTTTACATTATTGATTCAAATACTTCATTCACTACTTTGCTCAGGAGGCCTTGGATACATAAAAAAAAGTTAATTCCATCCTCCCTCCATCAGTGTATAAAGTTCACAAAGATGAGATTGAATACTGTGTCAATGGCGATGAAAAGCCATTTTCAGATAGAGAGGTTGACATTTTTGAGGATGCGACCTACTATCTTCCTAAAAATACCCTTTCTCATGAACTTGGACAAAATTCAAACTCAAAATCAAAGGAAAATAGAAAATGAAAGAAAATAAAATCCAAAAGAATATGAAAAGAAAAATAAACATCCAAGTGAACAAGAAAGGGAAAATGAATAAGGAATAGATCCGCATATCACATTCCACCCACAGTTCATTCCACCATATGGACATGTGGATAGGATGGCTCAACCTCCACCAGTGAGGGAGAGGCAAAAATAGGCATGTGAGGTGGAAGACTGGTTGGCCATCAACCAACAGAGGTCATGTTCTAGTTCATAGGAGTACTACATTCACATTGACTTGGAATCTATCGAGGATGAGTCTAATGTGATTAGTACCAACCAACCCCTGGGTTCCATTGGAGGTGACTTTGATCCGGATAGAGATGAAGGCCAGGCATCCATACAAAGCAAAGTATTCGAATGAAGTTTATGTGAAACTATTAGGCTGTAGTTGGGAACCTTAACTCTAACCTCACTTATCTCTTAGAAAGTTGAAGGTTTGGTAGTTAAGGAAGTCTCTAAGTCTTCCAATGACATGAAGCAAAAGAGATTCTTTTTGGGATCATCATCCTCAAGTCTTGAAGTTGATGTATAACTTGAGGAGGATACATTTAAAGAATTAATGGAATTACCATTTTACTTTTACTCGCCTTATGTTCATAATCTTATACATAAAGGTTTAGTTCCTCATACATGGTCCAGGCATAGGTCAAAGTACTTTGAGAAGCTATGGAATAATACATGCATGGAAGCACAATCAAGAGCAGGACTAGGATTCGATATAGTGGGTCTAGTCGATGATGATTATTACTGCTTAGTTATTACCAATCATTTAGAAAATGATAAGTTATTTTCACACAATACCAACTCTTATGAGGATGTGTGTTTAGAAAGCTCAAATGATCTAGATGATCTCCAAATCAAAGAGGTCCCACCAGAATTTGAAGAGGAGATAGATCCAACTATTGACAAGTTTAAAGAAATTCACCTTCAGATAGAAGAAATTCCATGCCCGATGTACATCAGTTCATTGCTGAATGAAGAAGAAACCAATGACTTAGTTAGGCTATTGATTGAGTTTAAAGAATGCTTCGCATGGAGTTATGAAGAAATACCTAGATTATCTCCTAACATAGCAGTCCACAAGCTAGCAATAGATCCTAACACTACTCTTATTAAGCAAGTTCTAAGATGCATGCAATTAGAAATTGAACAACAGGTCATTTTTTAAGTTAAGAAACTGATCGATGCTGCCTGAATGAGGGAAGAAAAATATCCTACGGTTGGCCTGTCATCCCAGTTAAGAAAAAGAATGGCCAAATTAGCATATGCGTCAATTTTAGTGACTTAAATAAGGCATTTCCTAAAGATGAGTTTCCTCTTAATATACCAGAATTAATAGTGGACCTCGCCTCATCTCATATAGTCTTCTCTTACATGGATGGGTCATCTAGCTATAACCAAATCAAGTTGTCTCTTGAAGATGAAAGAAACACTACTTTCTGAACCCCGATTGGAATCTTCTGTTATAGGGTCATGCCTTTTGGCCTTTAAAATGCCGGTGCTACATACCAATGGACCATGACTCAGATCTTCAATGAACTCATCCATCATCAGGTTGAGTGCTACGTTGATGATCTAATAGTCAAGAGCAGAAAAAAAGACAATCTTTGACATGAGAGTAGTTTTCGAATGGATAAGATAATATAACCTCAAAATGAATCTGCTGAAGTGTGCATTAGGAGTAGCTTTAGGGAATTCCTAGGGTTTGTTTTATGACACCGGGGGATAGAGATAGATCTTGAAAAGATCAAAGCTATCTTAGAAATGTCACCTCCTAAGAGTTTAGCTCAACTCAAATCCTTTCAAGGACAGTTGGCATATTTAAGACACTTTATCTCCAACCTATCGGAGAGATGAAAACCATTCTCAACACTTGTCAAAAAGGATGCCAATTTTAAGTGGGATGGCAAGTGACAGCATGCCTTTGAAGACATCAGGTAGTATTTGGTGAATCCACCAGTTCTAGCAGCCCCTATCCTGGGCAGACTACTTATCCTTTATATTGCTTTATTGGATGACTCTCTCGGTGCTCTATTGTCCTAAGCTAATGATAAAGGTAAGGAGAATGCTCTCTACTATCTCAACCATCATCTAATTCCTGTTGAAGCAAACTATCCACCCATTGAGAAACATTGCTTAGCTTTAATCTTTGCCTCTCAAAAGCTACTACTTTTTCATAAGGTGAACTTGTTCTCCTAAACAAATCCATTACACTACCTCATGACATGGCCAATGCTATCTGGACGTTTGACATGATGGTCCATGATTCTTTCACAATTCGATATCACATTCGTACCCATCCCTGTGATAAAAGGACAGGCACTAGTGGATTTCCTAGCATCACACCCATTGCTACACTCTCCGCTAGGATGATCTCGATGAACAAATCATGAACTTGGGGGACAACCACTGATGGGAGATGCAATTTGATGGTTCAACTTCTTTTTATAAAGGGGAAGCACCACGACCTATTCTCCTAGGAAAGGTAGGGGTAGGAATAGTTCTCCTAACTCTAGACCCTGATGTGATGAGGTTTTTATACTATCTTGCCAACCCCTACACCAACAATAAAGCATAGTATGAGGCTTTGATTGTAGGTCTGGAGTAATCCATCACTATCTGTGTCAAGAGCATTAACATTTTTGGGGATTCTGAGTTTGTCAACAATCAAATTGTTGGGTCGTACAAGGTTCTCAAGCCCAAGCTTCATCATTACTATGAGTATACCAATAAGCTGTTGGCCCAAATTCTTAAAGTCACCATCTACAAGGTTTCTTGAGTAGAGAACACAATAGCAGATGCTTTGGCCTAACTTGCCAAAGAGTTGGCATGTTCAGAAGATGTGTCCATTTTAATAAGGGTCCAAAATAGACATGTCCTATCTCTTATTGATGTTGAACTCATCGAGAGGCTTTCTCTTGAAGGGGAGGTTTTCATTTCCAAAATAGACAAGGAGCTAGATAAGAGGAAACCATTCATAGAATATCTGAACTCTGATAAACTACCTCAAGAAAAGTCACAAGCCCATAAGGTGAAACAGAGAGCTCTCTCCTACGCTCTTGTTGATGGCACCCTGTACCATCGGTCCTTTGACCAAATATGGTTATGTTGTTAGACAAATATGAAGCCCATGGCATTATAACTGAGGTACATTCAGGTCTATGTGGAGTGCATCAATCTGGTCCAAAGATGAAGATGAAGATTAAGAGACTAGGATACTACCTTCGATGATTATAGACTGCATGGATGTAGCTAGGAGATGCCATCGTCGTGTCTGCAGGTGTCCTTCACCAACCACCCAACATTCTACACCCTACATTGGCCTCATGGCCATTTGAGTCTTGGCTACCAACATTGTGGGTCCGATTGATCCTCCTTCTTCCAAGGGTCATCGGTTTATCTTAGCTACCACCGATTACTTTTCCAAGTGGGCGAAAGCCATCCCACTCATAGAGGTCACAGCTCAACATGTGCTGTAGTTTTTTAGAAATGATATTGTATATAGGTTCAGGGTACCTCGATGAATTATATTCAATAATGGTACTATATTCAAAAGCAAGAAGATCAATAGCTTCACCAGAAGACACAGTATAGATTGGAGATACTCCACCATCTACTACCCCAGAGCAAATGGTTTAGCGGAAGCATTCAAAAAAACTCTCATCCAAATACTAAAGAAAACTCTTGATGACAATAAACGATAGTGGAATGAGCAGTTGGTTGAAGCCTTGTAAACCTACCGCAACACATACTGAACTCCAACTCAGTCTACACCATTTTCCTTAGTGTATGGTCCTGAAGCCATTCTACCTTTATAAATTTGACTCCCATCACTAAGGATAGCATTGGGTAGCAAGATCACTAAAGAGCAGAATGGAAAGTTATGGTTAGAAGAGTTCAAAGGTTTGGAGGAGAGTCACCTACGAGCATGCTAGAACCTCACGTTGTATAAATTCAAGCTCATAACAAGATGGTCCGCCCTAGGTCTTTCTGAGTAGGAAAACTTGTGTTAGTCCAAAGGAGACCAATTATTGACCATCGAAAGATGGGAGGAAAGTTTGAACCCATTTGGGAAGGCCTACCAAAGAGGATCTTATCGGCTTATTGATTGTAAAGAGGAACACCCAATGCTTCCAATTAATGGGCTCTATCTATAGGAATATTACCCATGAAATAAACCATATTTGAAAATAATTATTAATAAAACTACAAAATTTGATTCTATTCATCAAATCCTCTCTTCTTTCGAAGCATTGTTTTCTTGTCTTGCAAATCTATCGTGCCGTGTTTAGGGTAGGTGTAAGAGTCCCCCAGTGGCATCTTATCCCTCTTTCATAACCCAAACACAATCTCCCGATGCTATTATAATAGGTGTAAGAGAACCCGAGAGGCATCCTATTTTGATTAGCACAACTAAGTTAGGTGTGAGACAACCCAAGCAGCATCCTCTCATAGTGGGAATCCTATTTTCCATCCATGGCACCATTTCATTAAAACCCTTAGTGTGTCTGAGGTAGGTGTAAGAGTCACCCAGAGGCATCCTATTCCTTTTGACACATGCACAAAATAAACACAAATATTTTGTCTCAAGCTATTTGATGTGGGAGCAAGCCCCCTATGGCACTCACTCATTAGTTACTCTAGGTCGGGTCTACATGCTACTCGCTAGTATGTCACCCCAGTGGTTACTTATTAAAGGATGTGAGTCTCCACGCTTTCTTCCTAACTTGAGCATTGCAGACTAATGAGCGCCTTGTTAGTATGGTTGTTTTTGTTGCCCAGCCAGTAAGCTACCTCTTGTTTACTTTGGTTAAGAAGATATGAGTCCCTATGCTTTCTTCTTGAACTAGCCGTCATGCACTAACTAGGTTGAATACATTTGAGGTTTAGTATAAGTCCCTAGAAGCTCCTTTCCTCTTGACTACATTTGAGTCTATATAAGTCCCCTAGTGGCATTCACTCAGTAGTCACCCTAGGTCGGATAGCACTTATCGATCTGAAGATAGATTATCCCAGCAATCAATTCTACTATGGAAGGATTTAAGTCCCCGAGCTTTCTTCCTAGGCTGATTGTTGTAAACCAACATGAACCTAAAGTTGGTTGATGTTCTCTATGCTTACAACGACACACCCAGTGGATACACCACTCTGGGTAGATGTGAGTTCTCGTGCTTTATCTTTGATTTGGACCCCGAATACCTATTGAATATATGACTAGCCATGTCATGATTTGGATTAAGCCCCTAGCAGCCCCATCCCCTATGAACATTCTATTTGGATTGGACAGTCCCTCTTTCATAGTAACTACCCCTGTGGTTTGAGAATTTGTTCAGCGGATGCTTAGAATCTCTCTTAGTTCAATAAATTTGAGATAGGTCTAGGCTAATATAAGCTCCTTCTCAGTTTGATCACTCACAAACTAACAAGGACCATGATAAACAAACTAAATTAAACAAACAAAAAAATAATTCACTTGTGGATTAGGAATTGAAGCCCCCAAAGGGCCCCTTTTCCTAAGCAGGCATCCTATCTTTAGGGCAGTGTCAGCAAAATTCCCAATAATAATTGCCTAACTACCTGAGTTGAGATAAATCCCTGGGTCAGAGCTCATTCCACAATCGCCCTTAGGTCAGGTTCAATCTATTATTTCCATAAGCAGGTTACCCTGGTAATGATTCCGCTTTGAAAGATGTAATGCTATGATGCATTCTTTCTAGCATGATTATCAAACTGACGGGCAGCTCTAGATTGGGTTTGATTTGTTGCCCAAAGCAACCGATCACCCAAGTGGTCTTTTCTAGTGGAAGATGTGAGTCCCTTAGCTTTCTTCCCTTCAATTGATCATTGCAAACTGAAGGGAACTCTTTTGGTCGGATAGTTCTCTCATCGGTCGGGAAGCTACTCCCTTTTATTCAGTAAATCTAAGATTAGTCTAGGCTAATAAAAGCCCATTCTCAATACGATCCATCTCAAACCAACAGAATCCATCAAAACAAATAAATCTAAAAATAAAATCAATCTTTACTATCTTTGAGCTGATCTAAGTCCCCCAGCGGCATTCAATCAATAGTCATCCCTAGGTCGGGTTCAATATTTTATCTTACTAATAGATTATCCCAGCAACTAGTCTCTACTTTGGAGGATGTAAGTCTACTATGCATTATTCCTAGTATAATTGTTGCATACCAAAAGGCATCCCTTTGGTTGGATAGTCCTACTATGTTTTTAGTAGACTACCCCTTTGATAAATTGAGCTTGGCCTCATGGTTCTACTACTAGATCCCATCGCAAACCAACAGGGTCCATCTCAAAAATCCCAAATCTAAAAAAAAACATTAAACAAATTCAACACTCTTTTCCAGTAGAAATTTCTCCCCAATAAGACTCAAATTAAATCAAACCTCTCATCCCCTTGTGGATGACTTGAACCTGCTTCCCTAATGGAAGGTTCACACTCTATCCCTTAGTGGTTTCTTCCATTTCTATTACGTCTCGAACATAAGTAGAGCCACATTGCACTAAGCTCTGGATTCTTTCTACACTTTGGTTATAGATAGATTGTTTCTATTAGTGCTTGTAATCTCTCGGTATTGTTGATCATTTCAGTCAAAACTAATACATGCGGTGTTCCTTGTCACTCAAACTGCACCCATTGGGAGCCCTTTGTTGACCTTACTTTTAGATTGAGGTCTCAACCCCTCCATCTTAGACATAGGACTTCTCTTTGACTTTAAGAGTTCCTTAAGTCTTAAGACACATCTAGTGATTAGGTGGACACTGAACCTAGCCCTAGAGACTTAGAAGAGTTAGCTATAGGAATAGGTCATGCCTTAAGGGTGTTAGGAAAATTTTCCTACCCTTAGCTTGAACCATTCCTCACCTTCCTTCCTTCAAGTCAAACTCAAAATAAATCTTATTTAATTTTCTCCAAACTCAAATCAACTCCATGTGATTGAAATCCATGAATGAAATCCACGATTGAAACCCATGAATAAAATTCCTAAGTCAAATCTTTCTTAAGTTCTTAATCTTCTTTTAAGGACTTAGCCTAAATCATGATCTAAACCATTTCAAACTCATGAGATTTTCTCATAATTCATTTATATTCTCATTTATATTCACATATATAAAAGAAATATAAATTGAAACTAAACTCAAAATTCAAAATCAATTCATAAAATTTCTTAAGTCCTTTAAATTTTCCTTCATGGACTTAGCCAAAATCAAATGCAAACCAATTCAAATTCATGGGATTTTTTCATAACTCATTTATATTCTCATTTATATTCACATATATAATGAAATATAAATACAAATCAATCAAATCAAATCCAAAAAAAATTAAAATTCCAAATTTAAAATCCATCTTAAGTCCTTAATTTCCCTCTTTAAGTACTTAGCCTAAATCATGTTCAAATCAATTCAAATTCATGGGATTTTCTCATAACTCATTTATATTCTCATTTATATTCACATATATAAATGAAATATAAATATAAATCAATCAAACTAATTCCAAAATTCAAGCTCCAAACTCTAAAAATTTCCTAAGTCCTTTAAATTCCCACTTAAAAGACTTATTATATCATAATCAAATCACTTCAAATCCTTGAAATTTTCTCATGACCATCTATATTCTCATTTATTCCACATATCTAAATGAAATATAAATTCAAACAATCAAAACCAATTCCAAAATCAAACTCAAATCCACTCAAAATCCAACCTAAGCTTCTCAAGTCAAAGTCTTGAACTTAGCCAAATCAACTTCAAATCAAGCCAAACTCTTGATTTTTCTTCATGATTCAATCAACCCTACAATCATGAATCCAAATATAAATACAAAATTCAATCAAAATCAAAACTCAAAAAATCAAACCCCAAATCCATTCATGTTCTTCCTTTAAATGTGAAATGAATCAAAACTCATTTGACTTCAAACTACTTGCAAATGGATTTGTAGTTTAATCAGAAGTCCATATACAAGTTCAATCAAACTCAAATCAATCTTTAACCAATCCATTTAACCGACTTAGGCTCACGTGACCCAAAGTGACCTAAAGTATCCTTATGAGCCAAATTCTAATCATAACCAAATTGGATTGAATCAAACTCACCTATGCCGCTCATTATGATCAACAATCATCATGAGATGATCAATCACCCAAATTAGGTCAAACCAAGTCAAACCTTATGGTTGACCAAGTCAACACTAAGCCAAAATGAAACCTAACATAGCCAAAATCCACCATAGGCCAAATTGATTGAAACCATTGATCTAAGTTCATTCATGACATATGTTTGAACTTGACCAAGTCAACATTTGAGCCAACGTAGCAATTGGCTACTTGACCCAAGTTGACCCAACTTGACCTAAAAAGTCAAAATATGCCAAAACTTGATCTAAGCCAAATTGATTGAAACCAATGGGTCAAGTTCATTACAAATCACTTGTTGAACTTGACCGAAGCCTCAATTGGCCAACTAGACCTAACCTAGCCCAATTGTCCTTAAACCCAACTAGACCTAAATGGGTCATGTTGAGCCAAATTCAAACTTAACCAAAATTGATTGGAAATAAACAAACCAATCCACTTCATATGACTAATAACCCTAAACCTGCCCATGACCTAACTCAAATAGGTCAAATGGGTCAAATTGGTCAACTTGGTCCATTTAACCTAAATGAAGTCATATGAGCCAAATTCAAACCTAAACCAAATTGAATTAAACCAAAGCCATCAAAATATTTTAAATGGTCATATGAACTTGACCCAACCCTTGGTTTGATCCAATTTGACCAATTGGTCAACTTGACTCAAGTTCACCCATTTTAACCTTAATGGGTCAACATGAGCCAAACTATACCAAATGAACTCCAAATCTAATGAAACTTGGCAAAACCTATTTTCTCAACATACCCAACATATTCAATTTCAAAAATTAGCTAAATGACCATTCTACCACTAGGCCATAGAACAATTTTTGGTCAAATCCATGGGGAATTTTGTCATGCCCTCTTCATACCAACTTGACACCTTCATAATAGGTCAAGTAGACCCTATGGTGGTGCACTCAACCCAATGGGTTTGGGTTAGCCCAAATTGACCCAAGGCCAAAATCGAGCACATTGCTCAAATTGGTCATATGGAAAACTTCCCTCCACTTATTTTGAAACACATGGGAGGTTACCACTCTACTCCTTAGCCCAAACCGACCATGTGCAAAGTTCTAATAGCTCAAACAACCTATTCAATCTTGGCAATTGGATCAAAATGGAAGACATAGCTTTGGCCGTTCGATTGCCATAGTGAGAGAAATACTCCCCCTAAATCACATCAATTCTACCTTCCTCACTATCAATTGAGGGGAGAGTTTGGAGCCATTAGAGTGATCTAAACTCTAGAAGGGATTTAGCATTTCTTAGTTTTCATCCTTTGAAAATAGGGGAGCTCCATTGATTGGCAAACTATTTCCACACTCCAAATCAACTCAACTGCCTTTGCACACTCCACCAGAGGGCTAAGTCAAGCTTTACTAAGCTCTCTCTCAAGTTCCAAAGGCAAGGGGAGGTCTAATTCCATCAAAGCTGCAAGGGAGCTAAGGAGGGGTTGGTCCATAGAGAAATCTACTCAACCTCAGGAGCTAATACATTCACCACCACATCATCTCAACCAGACAAAGCTCCTCTAAGGGAATCGAGCACTGGTGATCACCTCTAGTGAGGTTAGACATTTTTTGACCACTAAACTCCATGTGTGTTGGTCTTTTGTGAAATAAAGTTTAATGTCATGAAATTTCAACTATTAGATGTGATTATCATTAGGTTTAGATGGTGTGTAGAAAGTTTCATTCCAATCTGAGCTTGATTGAGCTCAGATCTTCCTTTTGAAAGTGGACGGTCTCCATTAATCCTCAGGGAACAATAGGGATGATCTCAGCCGTCCATCTGCATATTTTGAATGGACGGTCGAGATTAAACACACATTTTAAATCCTATTTCATCTTTTAAAATCATGGGTTAATTCCTGGCTGTTCGATCCTTGATCGAACAACAGATAGAAAACCACGTAGCACCGATGCCATGCGAAGCTATGACGTGACACTTAAGTGGCTGCTTGTTGCCTGACGTGTGGAAAGCACATCTGATTCAGCCACCCAAATGTCATGCCATTAGATTAACGGATTAATTAGGTTTTAAATAATTCTAATTAATCCTCTAAACTTCAAAAATTCATATCACTTTAAAGAAAAATAAAAGAAATATGATGTAAATTTCCACTGAAAGATAATTCATTCTAGAATATTCTAAAATTGGTTTTATTGGATTTTTAATATTATCTTTCTCTGATTTTAGGTTTTATTAGAAATATTAATTTACTAATTATTCCTTAATTAATCCATTGATTAATCTCAAACTTCTTGGGTATATTTTAGGGGATGACTTCTCCCTCCCCTAATTTTATTGAGATTTATTGATTGCTTAATTAGGGGGATTGCTAATGCATTTCCTAATTACCCCTTTATGTAATTAAGGTTAATTAAGAGTTTGATTAGTGTTTTAAAATGTTATTGAAGTTGATTAAAGTTTGATCCACTGAATAAGAGATTTAGGGAATAATTTTGGGGCATTTACCCTAAGCTATTCCATAAACCAACTTTTCTTTCGTAATCATCTCTTAATTAAGGGATAATTCAATAATTACCCTCTTAATTAATTTCTTAAAATTTCTAAAATTCTCAAGAACTTAATTAATCTACTTTGGGTAGATGCTTAGGTGTTCAAGAGCCTAAGTTCAATTAAGGAAAATAAAGCTCAACTCATATGTGTGAGGGGTGTTTTGAAATTACTTATGTTAAACCCCTTAGCATAATTAACCATTAATCATGAGCCAAATTAAATTAGGCCCTTTTCTTCCTAGGTGCATTGCAAATTTACATTCCTTGTGAGGTTTTATGTCATCTCATTGGCTCATAATAATTTGGTTAACAATGCTAAGATGGTGTAGGTAAGGGTTAATTAATATGCTTAATTCATACCTTAACCTAATCAAAATCTAAAATGAATCTAATCATCTAAAATAAAACAAAAAAGTCAAACACATGTGGGAATGGGTTAGGAACAACAAACTCAATCAACATTTTTAAAATTAGATTAAATTTAAAATCAAACAAAAATCATATTAAATAAACTTTGATTTACTTTAAGCTATCTTATTTCGTAAGATTATCTTTAGGATTTAATTGAAGTGAATGGGTTAACATGCTATCATTACTTTAGTTCTTTCCCCAGTATGCTAAATATGTATGTCAGATGGTTTCATACATTCATGCTTTTAAAAAATTAAATTCAAAATAAAAATTTTTCCTTTATGTGAAATTGTATGTGTTGGCTAAAGTAAGAATATGAGTGGCTATTATCACTATTAAATCCAATTTATTTTCAAAATATATGAATCAATTATCCAAACTGAAAGTGTGTTACTTATATCTTAATTATAAGTTTGCATGTGAGTAAAATATAAAGATGTGCTTAGTGTAGTTCTTCTTTCTCTTCTCTTTTAGTATAGTTTTGATTAGGATTTGACAAGGTGTATGGTTCATTTGAAAAGAACTTAAGCCCTAATTCCATATCCTATTCATTTCCATACTATCACTTAAGAAGGATACTTATGCTTGCACATATAAATTTCATAAACAAAATAAATCAACTTACACAAATTTTTTCGTTCTTTCTTTTCCATTCATTTTTTTGTACACATGCTTGTATTTAAGGAAAGTGGTATATTAGTCTGGACAACCCCAAGGCTGTGAGGCTTTAAGTAGCTATAAGTAGGTTATGTACCTTATAGCTCTTAACAATATCACTTTTTATGCCTTTCCAACTTTCATGTGTGCATGTGAAAATTGGATAAGAAATCCCTTTTCTACTTAATGAAAATCATGCATCATAAACTTTCAAATTTTCTTAAATGAATTTCTTAGCGTGCATCATAAAGTATGTTAAACATTCTTATTTGTATGTAAAGATATGCTTAGGACTCATCCATATGCATGTTATATGTGTTGGGAAAGAAATGAAGTGATGTATGATTTGTGAATTTGGTTCATTTTGTTTAATCTTAAAATGCCTTTCTTTTTGAATGGGTTTATTTAGAGTTCATATAAACTTAGGATTAATTAAAATGCCTAATTAAAACATTCTCTAAAGAAAACCAAAACATGAATCTACTTTAGAAATTCCTAAGGTTAGGGAAAGAAAGAGAAGTTCTCTTCTCTTTCCCTCTCTTTATAACTTAGTAATTAATTGTATGATTCACTTGAACCTAATCAAACCATGAAATAAAATCAACCCAAATAAACTAAATCACTTAAGTGAAACCCTCCTTTAAGTTCAACATGTTTCACACTTAGAGAATTCTAACTTAAAGCCATAGCTAAGCATACCACACAAACCTCCAAAGCACACACATTAGACTAAGTCAACACTTCTAGCTTTAGGTTAGGGAGGTGCATGGTTTGATGCTTGCTTTTATTTTGTGATGTATGCTTTATACTGGATGTTAGAATGTATGTACATAGAATGAATGGCAGGGTGATCTTAGTCTAACCATTATCTTCTGTAGGGGATTATGCTAAAGGGGTGTTGTATTAATTCAAAATATAAATGCTTTGCTTGTGCATGTGCTTATGCCCCTAAGAATAATCCAATAGGCCAGGTGGACTTAGTCACCCATGTGTGGGGTGATAAGTCCAATATACGTGCTTATGATTTAGTTAGTTGTTTAGCTAACCTTTGTTTTGCAGGTGTTAGCTAGATTTACTTTTCCTTTTCATGTAAATTTTTGCAATTAGGATTTTGGAAAGATTGTTTTTGGGGATTAGGATGAACATTGGTCATAAGATCTCATCTTATTCACCATGTGAAGCCTTTGGAGCATCTACCTTCCAACCATCCAAAGAAGAAAGAAGAAAAGAAGAAGAAAGAAGAAAATAAAAATGAAGAAATGAAGCTTGAAGAACCCCATAACAATGAATTCCTTGCTTAATTGTATTTAATTCATTTTTAATCCGGGTTTTATAAGGGTAGAGCTCGGCTACCCAATTTGTTTTCAAGTTTATGCGGTGCTACTTGACCACAATGGCCTCTTATTCTTTTGCGATTAGCTTTATAAATTGATTGATGATTTATTTAGCTTGTGCATTAAGTGACATCCTTTTCCTAGTTTCTTTCTTACTTTATGTGTGGCCTGGATGTGGATTAGGCTCTTAGGGAAAAATAAATATTTTACCAAACTTACCAATTCAAAACTAAAAATAAGGAACTCATAACCTCACCTAAAGCTTAGGTTAAAAATCAAGATAAAAGAATTAGCAACTCCATAGCTGGATGAGCATTTCTTTTATAAGATCATGCACAAATGCATATTGTTTTCACTCTTGATTGGATGGCTTCCACCTTTTTTAGAGAAACTTGGCTTGACCTTTGAGAGCCATGGTGGAAACATACCTCCTCCCTTCAAACTAATTTTGGCCAATAATCTCATTTCTTATGCATTAGGCATATGAATCTTATTAGCCTGAGTCAAAATGATTGCTCAAAAATGAAAATTAAATGAAATCTGAATTGCATTAGATTTAGGTCATTTGAAGCATGTCCTTACATGATCTAGTCTCTTTTGGGAGTGAGTTTAAGGACTTAGTCTCTATCTAAATAAATACTAGCCCAGCTATCTTGCATAAAGCATATGACTTGCCTACATGAATTTGAAATCATAGGAGGAGTTAGTTGACGGCCACCCTCAGGCGATTGTATGTCCAAATAATCGGGTGGTTTGTCCTCTCTTGTGGAGGAAAACCAAATACCCATTTTTGCCTTAGATTTAGGTTGTACTTTTGGCCCTCACCAAAGCTCCCAAGATTTATGTTCTAAGGTTGCTTTTCCCCTTTGTGGGCCATAATCATAAATCCTCACCTCTTAGGCATTTCTATAATCTTCTATTATGGAATCATAATCATAAAATTTCTATTGAAAAATTCAATTCAAACAAATTAAATAAATTTTAAAAATGTAAAGCCCAACCATAGGATAGTTTGAGATGCTCGCTAGGTTTCTTAACATCGTGGGCATCTTTTACTTATCTTTGTTTTGGTTTCAATAATAAGTCCCTCTATTTGATCAATCCCGTTTGATCTTCCAAAATAAACTAATTGATTAATAGTCCTACCTATTAAAAATTTTGGAGACAATGATCATTTACCTTAATATCGAGTATTCTTAAGGGATCCCTTCCCTTAGGATGTAATTAACTATTGGGGCTTGCCCTTGTAGGGAACTTAATGAACCCGGTTTAAAATAAACCTTAGTTTACTTTTCCATATAAAGTAGGGGAAGAATCTCTGGTACATAAGCAGACAATTGTCCTTAGGAGTCCTTATTCGGGTGATTAGGTCCTTGTAGGGTGGTGACTTCTATCTCTCAAGATAGTACACCTCTCCTCAATCTTATACCCAATAATCTTAATAAGAATATCTACGGATCTACATGGTGTCCCAACATAAGGCGTACATTTTTATATATTTCTATTTTCATTTATTCTCTTTTCCGAAAGGAGGGGAGATAGATGAAGGCAAGAAATGTATAAGAATATTTTCACCACACCAATAATGAGGTTTTTCACCCCGTAGGACTGCCTCTGAATTGACCTCTTCCTCTGTGTGGTGGAGGTCAGGTCATCCTACCCATATATTCTAATGGAGTAATGAACTGTGGGTGGAATTTAATGTTAGGCTCCACTTCCTCCTCCAAGTCTATTTCTGCTCCATTTTATTCCCTTTTCAATTTCTCTTTTCTTTTCTTTTTTTCTCTTTCTTTTTCTTTTTAATTTTTTTTATTTTTAAACTTTGGCCAATTTTGTGAGAATAAACTTATTAATTTTGAGGAAGGTAGTAAGCCATATCCTCATATATGCCGACTTCATGAACTATAAATGACTTGAGATCTCCTTTGACACAGTAGATGATCCCACCTCTCATAAACTCCATACACTGATGTAGAGAGAATGTAATTATGTTGTTCTCATGTATCCATGGTCTCCTAAGCAAAGCGTTGAAAGATGTATGCGAGTCTATAATGTGAAACTTGGCATCGATCTTCTAATCATCTATCTCCAAGGGAAACACTATGGAGCCTAAGGCCTATTGACCTCACTTTTGGAGTGCAGATTCAATCTTCCCATCATAGACTTAGGAGTCTTCTAGACACTAAGACTTCCTAGTCATAAGGCACTTCTAATAAGTAAACACTTAACTTAATCCTAAAGACTTAGAAGAGTTAACCATAGGATTAGGTTATGCCTTGGATTTGGATAATCTACCTACCATACAACCCAATCCATGTTCACCTTCTCAAACCAAACCTCAAGTTCAATTCAAACATCAAATTCAAATTCAAATCCAAACCCAAATTCCAAAACCAAAAGATTGAATCCAATGATCAAATCTAAACTTGAAACCCTTCTTAAGCCATATGACCTATTCCATTGACTTAGCCAAATCTTAATCCAAATCAATCCAAAATCAATTAATTTTCTCATAATAAATTTATATCTTCAATCATCTTCCTAAATATAAACCAAATCTATATTCAAATGATCAAAACTAAATCAAATTAAATCAAAACCCTTCTTAAGCCATTTGACCTATCCCACAGACTTAGCCAAATTTTAATCCAAATCAAGTCAAACTCAATTGGTTTTCGTAGAAATAAATCATATTTTTAGTCATCTTCACAAATTTAAATGAAATATACATTTAATCATCAAAACTATATCAAACCAATTTAAAATCCAAACTTAAGCCACATGACCCAACTTCGTGGACTTAGCCAAATTCCTTCATTCCAAAGCCCAAATTAAATTGATTTTCTCATGAATCAATCATACCTTCAATCATATTCACAAATATAAATGTATGTACAATCATTAAGCCAAACCATAATCAACCCAAGTCAAACCCAACTTAACTATTTTGACTTGAAATGTTCAAATGAACCAAAACACATTTGAACCCAAGCTTAAAATTGAATTTATATATCAATCCTAAATCCTATATAAACCCAAATCAAACTCAACCAAAATCAAGCCAACTAAACCCAATTGGCCCACTTTACCCAATGTGGCCAATTTGAACTCTTTGAGCCAAGTTATAATCCTAACCAAATTGGATTGAACCAAGCCTATCAAAATCTCCCATCATGATTATTGATCACCTTAGGTTGATCAATTGGCACAAATTAGGACAAACCAAGTCAACTTGGTCATTTGTCCAAGTCAACCCCTTAACCCATATGAACCCAAACTAGCCAATTGAAACCTAAGCCAAATCCATTGAAACCAATGATTCATACCAAATCAAAATCAATATTTGAATACTTGACCTTCAATTGAGTCAAACCAAACCCAATTTCTAACCTAATAATTAATTTGACCAAATTGGGTCAAACCAAATATAAACCAAATTAATTAAACCAATGGCTCAAGTTTATTTTAAATTGATTGTTGAACTTGAAGCCATGATTGGACCCAATTGAACCCAATTTATTTAGCCCAAATTGACCTAAAGGTTCAACTTGCCTAAATCAACTAAATTCAAATTAATTGAAACCAAAGCCTACAATCATTTCACTTGGTCAACTAAACCCAAACAAACCCAACCAATTTGGCCAATTTTGTCAAATTGGTCAACTTAACCCATTTGACCTAAATGAATTCAAATGAGCCAAAATCAAATCTAACCCAAACGAAACCAAATCAATTGAACCAAAACATCCCAAATGATCATATATACTTGACCTAACCCTTGATTTGACCCAATTTTCCCATTGGTCAACTTGACCCAACCTAACCCAATTTGACCTAAATGAGTCAAATTGAGCCAAACCTAACCAAATCAACTCCAATTACTTGAAATTTAGGTTAACACACTTTTGGCTAATTTAGAATCTGCCAAAATCAAATATCATGCCAAATGATCATTCTTTCATTATTAGGTCAAGGGCATCACATGAGATAAATCACTTATGTAAGTGGTAATTTTCATTCCTTGGCCACTTGGTTCTCTGTTCCAGGTACCTGACATGCCCAACCTGATCCATGGGATGGTTGGGTGGGCCATGACCCATGGGAGGTGAGTTGTCTTAGCTTGGTTGAAGCTTCCTCAATTGTTTGAGCCGCCAGTCTTTAGCTCTAGGGACGTATGCTTCCAAAACTGATCCTTAGCCAAAAATGGGCTGGAGCTTTTTGAAGAAAACTTGAATATCATGTGATATTGATTGTTGGATCCCCTCTGATCGATGTTGTGGTGGGATCCTTTTGGAGTTGATCGAAGCTTGGGTAAGCTCAGATCAAGTGAGCAATGGAGGACAGACTCCATTCTCCCTCACTGGTGAGATGTTAGATCACACACCTAAAAGAGTTTAATGAAATTATGGTTGGTCCCCATGTTTGGGAAAATCATAGGAGTAATTAATTAAGTTCTTTAATCTAATTAATTATAGCTAATTGCATTAGGCCCCTTTTATTTTCTAGGATCATTGCAAGTTTATTTTGCATGCATATCATGTTGGCTCATAATTATTTAGATAATTACTTTAAAGTGACATAGGTAAGGGTAATTAATTCATCTAATTAGGGGTTTAACTTAATTAACCCATAAAATTAACTTAATTACATTTCTTTAAGTAAAATCAAATTACTAATGTGGGAATAGGTTTAAAATAGCAAGTGCTGATTTCTCTTCTCCTCTTTAAATCAAATCAAATCCTTAATTAATAAAGAAGCTTTAGTTTGCTTTAAATAATCTTATTTGATTTGATTGTCCTTAAGAACTAGTTTGGTTGAATGAATCACATGCTTATATTTGATAGTCCCCTTTTCAATCATGTTAAATTTGGTATATCATTTGAATTTATTTCCTTTATGTAAGTTCGTATGTGTTAATTTAATTTAATATATGCATGGCCATTATCATTATTAAATCCAAATGTATTTTTCAAAAGCTTATAAATGAATAATAATATGTGTTATGATGCTAGTTATAAATACATAAGAATTGCATGTGCTTATAGCTTAAGTATATGAATGTTGAGTTCTCTTTCCTCTAATCTTATGTTGATTTATATAAGATTGAATTGATGGGTAATATAGTATGGACATCCGGGAACATTTTTAAAGCAAAGTCATTTGATTACCTCACTTCCCTGGTTTGTTACATAGTTGATGAAATCGAAAAGAAGAAATGTTGAATCTAAATTTGTTCTATATTAAAAAAAAAACTAAAAACCCTAAACCATAAACTAAAACTTAAACCCTAAAACTAAAACCTAAACCCTAAACCCTAAAGCCTAAATATCCTAAACCCTAAACCCTAAATCCTAAAACCTAAATCCTACAACTCTAAACCCTAAACCCTAAATTCTAAACCCTAAAAACTCTAAACTAAAATAAACTAAACCAAACCAAACAACTAAACCTAAACTAAAACCTAAAATAAAAAAAGATAAAAACCATAACCTAAATAAAATAAACTAAAATAAAACCCAAAAATAAAACTTGAACCTAAACCTATATAATAAAAATAAAAAAAGTAAACTAAAATAAAATAAATAAAAGAAAACTAAACTAAAAAATTAAATAAACCTAAATAAAAAACCTAAAAATAATTAAACCTAAAATAAAAAAAACTAATTAAAAACCTAAACCTAAAAAAATAAACCTAAAAAATAAAACTAAAATAAACCTAAAATAAAACTAAATAAATAAAAAACCTAACCTAAAATAAAAAAATGAAAACTAAAATAACATAATAAAATAAACCTAAACCTAAACTAAAATAAATTAAACTAAAATAAATAAAACCTAAACCTAAACCTAAAATAAACTAAACCTAAACCCTAAATAAAAAAAAAGAAAATAAACTAAAACCAAAACTACAAAAACCTAAAATAAACCTAAATTAAAACCTAAAACCTAAACTAAATAAATAAAATAAAACTAAACATTAAACTAAAATAAAAATAAAATCTAAATTTTAAAAATAAAATAAAAATAAACCTAACTAAAAAATAAACAAAACCTAAACCTAAACCTAAAAAATAAACTAAAATAAAACCTACACTTAAAGAAACAAAATGAATAAACTAAACTAAAAAAAAAAAACCTAAATAAAATTATATAATTAAATAAACTAAATAATAATTAAACTAAAATAAATTATTTAAATTAATTTAAAAAACCTAAACCCTAAACCTAAATCTAAAGCTAAACCCTAAACCTAAACCCTAAACTAACTATAAAAATAAACCCTAAACCTAAACCTAAAACTAATAAAACTAATAAACCCTAAACCCTAAACCTAAAACCTAAAACCTAAATAATAAACCTAAACCTAAACCCTAAACCCCACTAAACTAACCCAAAACCTAAAGCTAACTAAACCCTAAACCTAAACATTAAACCCATAAAACCTAAACCATAAACCCTAACCCAATAACCTAAAGCTAAATAAACCCTAAATCCTAAACCTAAGCCAAAAAACCAAAAATCCTAAACCTAAACTAAGCAAAATAAAATTAATAAAATAACCTAAACCTAAATAAAATACAAAAAGAAAATAAAATAAAAACATAAACTAAAACTTAAAGATAAACCTAAAAATAAAATTAAAAAGTAAAAAAAAACTAAAATAAATTAAATAAAAACCTAAACTAAACTAAAAAAGAAGATAAACCTAAGAATAAAGAACCTAACTAAAATAAAAAACTAAGCATAAAATAAAATAAACCTAAATAAAATAAAATAAAACTAAATAAAACCTAAACCTAAAAAAAAGAAACCTAAAAGTAAAACATATAAATAAAAAAATGATAACCTAAACCCTAAACTAAAAAAACCTAAACCTAAATTAAAATAAAATAAACAAAATAAAATAATCCCAAATAAACTAAAATAAACTAAACTAAAATAAATAAAACATAAACTTAAACTGAATCAAATGAAATAAATTAAAAATAAACCTAAATTTAAACTAAAAAAATAAAAACTAAAAATATACCTAAAATAAAAACCTAAAACCAAAACCTAAAAATATAAAATTAAGACTTAAACCTGAACCTAATAATAAAAAAGAAAACTTAAACCTAAAAATTAAAATTAAAATAAAACTCAACTAAAAAATAAACCTAAACCTAAACCTAAACCTAAAAAATAAACTAAAATAAGAAGCCTAAACTAAAATAAATAAACCTAAAATAAATACCTTAAACTAAACAAAAATTAAATATAAACATAAATAAATAAAATAAAATATACAAAATAAGCTTAAACAAACATGTTTACATAATTTTTAAAAAAACCTAAACCCTAAGCTAACCATAAACCCTAAACCCTAAAAACCCTGAATGCTAAAGCTTAAGCACTAAACCATAAACCCTAAACCCTAAACCCAAAACCCTAAAATCCTAAACCCTAAACCTTAAACCCTAAATCTTAAACCTTGAAAACCTAAAAACCTAAACCTAAACTATGTAAAACCTAAAAATAAAATATATAAAAAAACTTAAACCTAAATAAAATAAAATATAAACGTAAACTAAAACCTAAACTTAAACCTAAAAATAAAATAAAATAAACAAATAAAAAGTAAACTAAAATAAAATAAATAAAAACCTAAACTAAACTAAAAATTAAAATAAACTTAAGAATGAAAAACTTAAATAAAATAAAAAATAAATGTGAAAGAAAACTAAAATAAGTCTAAAATAAAATAAAATAAAAACCTAAACAAAATAAATAAACCTAAAAATAAAACCTAAAAATAAATAAGAAATAAAACTTGAACCACAAATAAAAAAAAAAACTAAACCTAAAATAAATAAAGAATGAACAAAATAAAATAAACCTAAATCTTAACTAAAATAATCTAAACTAAAATAAATAAAACTTGAACCTAAACCTAAAACAAACTAAACCTAAACCTAAACTAAATAAAATAAAATAAACTAAAAATAAACATAAACCTAAACTAAATAATAAAACGTAAAAATAAACCTAAAAAGATAAAATAAAAACCTAAACCTAAACGTAAAAATAAAAAAATAAAACTTAAACCTAAAAAATATAATAAAAAAAAACTCAACTAAAAAATAAATCCAAATCCTTACCTACCTAAAACTAAAAAAATAAAGTAAAATAAAAAAACCTGAATTAAAATAAATAAAAACCTAAAATAAATAAACCTAAAATAAAACAAAATAAAAACCTAAACCTCAAAAATAAACCTAAAAATAAAACCTAAAAATAAATAAAAAATAAAACTTAAATCCCAAATGAAAAAATAAACTAAGCCTAAATAAACTAAATAAACCTAAACCTACCAGTTCACTTAATTTTTAACAGTAATAAAATTAAAAAAAAAACCCTAACCCTAAACCCTCAACCCTAAACCCTAAACCCTAAACCCTAAACTCTATACCCTGAAACCCTAAAGTCTAGACCCTAAACCCTAAACCTAAAACCTAAAGCCTAAAACCTCAAACCTTAAACACTAAACCCTAAACCCTAAACCCTAAAAACAATAACCCTAAACTCTAAACCCTAAACCCCAAACCCTAAACCCTAAACCCTAAACCCTAAAAACCTAAAAACCTAAACAAAACTAAAAAAAACCTAAAATTAAAATAAATAAAACCTAAACTTAAACCTAAAATATACTAAACCTAAACTCTAAACTAAATAAAATAAAATTAACTAAAATAAACCTAAACCTAAACTAAAAAATAAATCCTAAAAATAAACCTAAAGAAAAAAACCTAAACTGTAAACCTAAATAAATAAAATAAAAATCTAAACCTACACTTAAAAATAAAAAATAAAACTTAAAAAAATAAAATAAAATAAAAATAAAACTAAACTAAAAAAGAAACATAAACCTAAACTTAAATATAGAAAATAAACTAAAAAAATACCTAAACTAAATTAAATAACTAAATAAAATAAAAATTAAAAATAAACTTAAATAAAAATAAAAAATAAAATAAACTAAACTAAATAAACTTAAACCTAATGTTTGCTTAATATTGAAAAAAAAAACCTAAACACTAAACCCTACATCCTAAACCATAAACCCTAAACACTAAACCCTAAAACTAACCATAAACCCAAAACCCTAAGCCCTAAATCCTAAACCTTAAAAACCCCTAAACCCAAAATCTTAAACCCTAAATAAAAAAAATTAAAATAATAAAAAAAAAACTCTAGCCCTAAACCTTAAACACTAAACCCTAAATCATAAACAGTAAAACACTAAATCCAAAACCTTAAACCCTAAACTGTAAAACCCTAAACCCTAAATCCTAAACCCTAAAACCTAAACCCTAATCCCAAAAACCTACAACACTTAAACCTTAAATCGTTAAACCCTACACCCTAAACCCTAAACCCTAAACCCTAAACACTAAACCCTAAACCCTAAACCCTAAAATTTACAACCCTAAAACCTAAACCCTAAACCCCAAACCCTAAATACTAAACCCTAAATACTAAACCCAAAACCCAAAAAACCTAAAAACCTAAACCTAAACTATATAAAACCTAAAAATAAAATAAATAAAAAAACCTATACCAAAATAAAATAAAATAAAAAAATAAAAAAATAAAAACCTAAACATATACATAAACCTAAACAAAAAATAAAGTAAAGTAAAAAATAAAAACTAAACTAAAATAAAATAAATAAAAACCTAAACTAAACTAAAAAATATAATAAACCTAAATAAAACCTAAATAAAATAAAGCCCAAATGAAAAATAAAAATAAAATAAACCTAAAATAAAATAAAATAAAAACTCAATAAAACCTAAACCTAAAAAATTAACATAAAAAAACCTAAAAATAACAAAAAAATAAAACCAAAACCCTAAATTAAACTAAAAAACCTAAGCTAAAATAAATAAAATAAAATAAACTTAAACTTGAATTAAAATAAATAAAACCTAAACTTTAACCTAAAATAAACTAAACCTAAACTCTAAACTAAATAAAATAATATAATCTGAAAATAAACCTAAACATAAACTAAAAAATAAAACCTAAAAATAAACTTTAAATAAAAACCTAAAATGTAAACCTAAAAAATAAAATAAAAACCTAAACCTAAACATAAAAATAAAAAATAAAACCTAAACTATAAAAATTAAAATAAAAATAAAATTAGATAAATTAAATAAACCTAATCCTACCAACTTACACAATTTAAAAAAAACCCTAAACTCTAAACTAACACTAAACCCTAAACCCTAAACACTAAACCTTAAAACTAACCCCTAAACCCTAAACCTTAAACCAACAACCCTAAACCCTAAACTAACCCTAAACACTAAACCATAAACCCTAAAGCCTAAACTTTAAACCCAAAGCCATAAACCTTAAACCATAAACCCTAAACCCTAAACCCTAACCCTAAACCCTAAACCCTAAACCCTAAACCCTAAACCATAAACTCTAACCTAACCCTACACCCTAAAAACCCTAAATCCTAAAGCGTAAACCCTTAGCCCTAAAATAAACCTAAACATTATGCTAGCCCTAAACCCTAAAACCTAAACTTAAAACTCCTAAACTTAAACTAAACACTAAACTTAAAGTTTAAACCCTAAACTCTACACCTAAACTATAAACCTAAACTCCTAACTCAAACTATAAATACTATAAAACCTTAAACCTTAAATCATAAACCCTAAAGTTTAGCTCTAAACCTAAACCTAAATCTAAACCTTAAACACTAAACTAAACCTTTACTCCTAACCTTAAACTCCTAAACTTAAACCTAAAACCTAAACCTAAAACACTAAACTCTAAACTTACCCTAAACTCTAAACCCTAATCCATAAAAAACTTAAAACCTAAAGCCTAAAGCTTAAAACCTAGACCCTAAACCCTAAACTAACCTTAAACCCTAAGCTAACCCTAAACCTAACCTTAAACTTTAAACCTTAAGCAAAACATAAATCCTAAACCCAAAAAACCCAAAACACTAAAGCCTAAACCCTAAACCTTAAACCCTAACTTTGAACCTTGAACCCTAAAACCCTAAACACTAAACCCTAAAACCCTAAACCCTATGCCCTAAACTATAAACCTTAAAAACCTAAAAACCTAAAAACCTAAACCTAAATTAAATAAAAGCTAAATATAAAATAAATAAAAAACCTAAGCTTATATAAAATAATAAAATAAAATAATATAAAAACTTAAACTAAAACATAAAATTAAACCTAAAAATATAATAAACTAAAAAGTAATAATAATCTAAAATAAAATAAATAAAAACCTAAACTAAACTAAAAAATAAAAAAAACTTATGAATAAAAAACCAAAATAAAATAAAAACTTAACATAAAATAAGAATAAAATAAACCTAAAATAAAAACAAAATAAAAATGTGAACCAAAAAAATAAACCTAAAAATAAATAAAAAATAAAACCTAAACCCTAAACTATAAAAAAAAACCTAAACTTGAAATAAAAATAAAATAAACAAAATAAACTTAAACCTAAACCTAATATAAAATATGTAAAACCTAAACTTGAACTTAAAAAGAACTAAATCTAAACCTAAACAAAAAATAAAACCTAAAATAAACCTAAACCTAAACTAAAAAATAAAACCTAAAATAAATCTAAACCTAAAGTAAAAAATAAAACCTAAAATAAACCTAAAATAAAAACCTAAAACTTAAACTTAAAAAAATAATATAAAAACCTTAACCTGAACCTAAAAATAAATAATAAAACCTAAACTAAAAAAATAAAACTCAACAGAAGAAATAAACCTAAACCAAAAAAATAAACTAAAATAAAAACACTAAACTAAATAAAAATAAAAAATAAACTTATAAAAACTAAAATAAATAAAAAAATAAACAAAATAAACTTAAGAAACCTAAACCTACAGGTTTACTTTATTTTTTCTAAAAAAAAACTTAAACCATAAATCCTAAATCTTAAACCCTAAACCCTAAACCTACAACCCTAAACCCTAAACACTAAAAACCATAAAACCTAATCCTTAACCCTAAACCCTAAACCCTAAACCTTAAAATCATAAACCCTATAACCCTAAACTCTAAACCCTAAATCCTAAACCGTAAACTGTAAACCCTAAACCATAAAACATAAACCAAAACATAAAAAAACTAAATATATTAAAAAAAAACCTAAACCCTAAAACCTAATAAACCTAAACCAAAACCTAATTCCTAAGAATGGCCAGAACCTTGACAACAAGAATTTCACCGTCAATCAAGCTCAGTCTAGATCTAGCCATGGAGGTGAAGGCGGAGGCAGTAGTTATTGCAATGGTGTTGGGTGATCTAGAGGCACTGATGGACATGGAGGTGGTGGTCAGAGCAGTGGTGGTTGTTAAGGAGGGAGGAGTGATGGAGCTTACAACCACGGTGGAGGTGGAGGGAGAGATCGGGGATATGATGGTGGATCCCTCTACTTGAGAGGCTGAGGTGGTTTTGATGGGAACTAGAGAAACTGAAGAACACCTAATTTGATCTACTACTTATGGAATTGTGTCTTTACAATAGAGATGGTTCTAGTTATCTAGGGTTTTCATTTTCTCTATACGTGCACTTTTTTTAACTATGTTGTCGCTTATGTCTTAGAAAACTTGGTGTGTTACTTGGTTGAAGAAATAGAAATGAAGAAATGTTGAATCTTAATTTGTTGTATGATAAAAAAAGCCCAAAAACCCTAAACCCTAAACAAAAACTTGAACCCTAATCCTAAAACCTAAATCTTAAACACTAAACCCTAAATCCTAAACCCTAAAAACCCTAAATCTTGAACCATAAACCATAAATCCTAAACCATAAAACCCTAAATCCTAAACCCTAAAACCTAAACCCTAAACCTTAAACCCTATAACCTAAACCCTAAACCCTAAATAAATAAACAAATAAATTGAATATACTAAATAAACCAAAACCTATTGGTTTACTTAAATTTTTTAAAAAAAACCTTAAACCCTAAATCCTAAACCTTAGACACTATACCCTAAACCCTAAAACTTGAGAACTACATTCCTATTTCTATTTTTGACAAGTTTTGTAACATCACTATCTTTTCTAATAAACCATATCAAATACATTTCAAGCTCTCTTATAATGGTGATTTCATTCTTAAAGAGGTATGAAATTTTATTTGAAATAAATAGAACACCTCTAATGTTTTCATTAAACTTTGGAACAATATCATTCCCATTTCTTATTTAGTTTTAGCTTGAAGGATTTTGAATAACTTCATCCAGGTTGATTCCTGCTCTTAAAGGGTTTTACTTACATTCTGAGTGTTATTGTTTCTTTCATATTGAAAATGTTAATCATGTTTTTGTCAATGGCACTATTACTTCCAAAATTTGGATATGGTATGATGATTTATTTAACACTAACTATTTTCATGGCTCTTTAATTATATCAACTTCTTGAAGCTTGTTTCCATAAAATTGTGAAAGGTCATATCAAAGCTTTAATTACTATTACCCTTATTTGGTTCATTTGGATGGATAGAAATGATGCTAAATATCGTGGCATCCCTATGAACCATAAAAAAGATCCTCCCTAGAACTAAAGATAAAATTCATGCTTTGTTTAATACAAATTTAATTAGCAATTTTCACTTTAGAGGTTATAAATTTGTGGCTAAAAAATTGGGTATAACTTTGCATGATGATCCTTCCTACAAGAGTATTAGGATTATACATTGGATTAAGCCTAAAGAAAATTCTATTAAGATCAATACTGATGGTTCGATTTTCCAAAACAAATATGGCTATGGTGGAATTCTTAGGGATTCTAAATGCACTGTCATTTGTGCTTTTGCCTACCCCCTAAAATCTTGTTCTTTTATTTATGCTAAACTCATGGTTGTTAACAAAGCTATTGATATTTGTTTAAGCAAAGGCCTCATTAATTTTTAGATTGAATTTTATGCTCTTCTTTTACTTGATATGCTCAATAATACAAAAATGGGAAATTCTGACTTATTTTATCTTTTTAATCACACTAAAAAGCTTCTTTCTCAAGTTTGGTACAAAATTTCTCACATTCTTCATGAAGCAAATGCTTGTGCTAATTTCTTGGCTAATTTAGGAGGGGAATTAAATGAGCTTGATTTATTTGATAACCATAGCTTACCTAAGCATCTGCGTGGTCTGGTTAATCTGGATAACACTGGATTGCCTTACCATAGATTTTAATTTATTTGAAAGGATTTTTCCCTATATATTTTGTGGGAATTGGTTTCTATCTTCTAAGCATGGTGGTTTTCTTTTTTTCTTTGTGTCTCCTATTGGGTTGTATGGATTATGATTTTACCAATCTTTAATATTTTGGATGGGCATTTTGAATTGGATTTGTGGATGCTATAGTTGGTTCTGCTGGTTGCTACTATTTGTTTCTTTCATCTGCCTGGCTATTTTGGGTCATTGTTTTTTCAAAGGTTCTGTTGGCCTCTTCTAGCTTAGCTTAGTTTTAGGTTTTTTGGTGGTTACTATTCTCCTTTCCTGGTTTGGCTTGGAGGTTTCTGCTAGTTGGTTCCATCTGCCTTGTGAATTGGAGTTAGTTATTTTATGGTTGTTGTCTCCCTATTTTCTCCTTCGTAGTGACTATCTGCTCTTTGGGATTTGAAAGTGGTTTTGTTTTCCTCTGGCCTTCCTCCTTTCCTTAAAAGTTTGCTACTTATGGTTGGATGGTCTTCCTTGGAATTTTCTAGTTTCGCTGGGTGACTACCATTTTTCTCTCTTGGTTATTTTGGAGATCTCCAGGTGAGTTGTGGCTTTGTATGCTGTTGTTCTTTTTCCTCTTGTTGGGCTTTATATTGGCTCTGTCTACTTGTTGATTTTGTTGGCTGGGTTGGTTGGCTGGGTGGATTTGTTGGCTATGTTTGATGGTTGGTTTAGGTGCTTTTGGTTGGGTTTCTGGTCTGCTCCTGGGTTGGTTATCCTCTTTTGGGTGCAGCTATTTTTCCTTTATTTTTGCTTCCTGATTTGGTTGTTGGTTTTCAGCTGCTCTGACTTCTTCTGCTAGTTATTTTATTGGAAGCTAGCCGAGGTGGTTTTATTGGCTATTTTGTTGTTGGAGGATATGAGCGCTTGTGGCTTTTTTGGTCCTATTTTAGGACTTATTGTGGGGGCTGGTTGCTTGAGGGGTTTTTTATGGCTGTTGCCTTGCATTGGATTCTAGTGTCATGGATTGGTGTTTTGGGCTTTATGTTGACTATTGGTATTGACTCCCTTTGGTTTAGTTGGCTCTCCTTTTTTCCTAATTTTTTATTAGTTGGTGATGGTGGATTTGCTTTCCTTTTTGGCTACATTGGTGGTGGTTTTGATGTGGATTTCTGGATTCCCTCTTGGTCTCTCTATGCTTTCCTCTCTCTGGTGCTGCTTATCTTCTACTATTTTGTTATTTGGGTGGAAGTTTTTCCTTTGGATTTGGATTGCTATTTTTATAGAAATAGTTGTGGATTATTCTCACCAAAGGACCATGTAACTTTGGGATCTTTTATGTGTTTGGTCTATTGTTTGGTTTGGTTGGTCAGGCTTACTAATTGAATTTTTTCTATTTTTGGTGTAGGAACTGGATCACTATGGACTATTTTACCTTGGATGGTTGCTTATATCAGGTATCTTGGCTATGATGGCCTTAATGTTTCCCCATATCTTCTCTCTGGTTGGTAGCATGCATATGATTGTAGCCCTTCTCATGAAGTTTGGATGTTCATATGTATTGTTGCCCCTTGAGATGATCTTAACTGAGCTTGAGCCTCCTCTTTCTTAGCGCTTTCTAAATTGTTTACTTTATAATTTTTCCATGAGCTATAACCATTGCGTTTGTAGTGTTTTGCTGATTTCTTTTGTAGGTTGGAACTTCATAAATGGAATGATCTTTAGTCATCCAACTCAAGTGTTGTTGAGGTGGATCTTGCTTATCTTGCCTTCTCAAAGGGATCGTGAGCTATTGCTGACTAGTACTTTTACTATTTTCTTAAGTTATATTAGTCCTTTCTGTGTCATTTCCAATTGCTTTTATGTTCTTGCTTTTACTCTTTTATTTTCTTTTTTCCATTGTACTTTGATGGGGCTTTAGCTCTTTAGGTTTGTGGTAGCTCTGTGAGCAGTAGAATTTTGAGCTTCACCCCTTTTAAGGATATTATATCCTTTATTTTTAAGGTAATAAAATTCTAACGTTTTGTAAAATAAACCAAAACCCTAAGAATGAGCAGAACCTTGATGGCAAGAACATCACCGTCAACCAAGCTTAGTTTAGATCATATAGAGGAAGGGGAGGCAGAATCATGGGTGGTGGGGATCTGGATGCAGATAGAGATTGTGGCGCAGGGTGGTTCTGAGGTGGGAGGAGCGACAGAGGTTACAGCCGTGGTGGTGGCAGAGGGAGAGATCAGGGATGTGATGGTGGATCCCGTAACTCGAGAGGCCGGGGTGGTTCTGATGGGAGCTGGATAAACTGAAGAATGGTTGATCCGATCTGCTTCTTATGGAACTGTGTCTTCATAATAGAGAGGGTCCTAATTATATAAGGATTTTGATTTGCTCTACGCATGCTCATTTTTTATCTATGTCTTCACTTGTGTCTTAGAAAACTTGGTGTGTTACTTAGTTGATGAAATTGAAAAGAAGAAATGTTGAATATGAATTTGTTCTCTATTAAAAAAAACCAAAAACCCTAAACCCTAAACTAAAACCTGAACCCTAAACCTAAACCCTGAACCTTAAATCCTAAACCCTAAATCCTAAAACCTAACCCCTAAACCCTAAACCATAATCCACAACTCTTTAATATCATTCTCGATATGCCTATCATTTTGTCTCAGATACCTTAATCTTTAACTTTTTTCTGCTTACATTCTTCCGTGTGCTTCTCTTGTCCTCTTTTTGTGAGTGTCATGCATTCTCCCATCCCGAGCATTGGCCCTAATCTTCCATTGGCTTATTATGTTAATCAATTTGTATCTTTTGATTTCTTTATTATTTTCTTTTGCTTTTGTACTTTTAGATGGGATTTACCCCTAGGTTGATTGAAGCTCTTTGAGCAATATGAGTTTATCCCCTTTAAGGACCTTGTAACTCTCTTTAAAATTCCCTACATGGGGTTCCCCAAAAAAAACCCTAAACCCCAAACCATAAACCCAAAACCCTAAACCCTAAAAAGCTAAAAACATAAACCTAAACTAAATAAAACCTAAAAATAAAATAGATAAAAAACCTAAACCAAAATAAAATAAAAACATAAACTAAAACCTAAACCTAAACCTACACATAAACATAAAAATAAAATAAAAAATAAAAAGTAAACTAAACTAAAATAAATAAAAACCTAAACTAAACTAAAAAATAAAAACCTAAATAAAATAAAAACTAAACCTAAAATAAAACAAAAATAAACCTAAAGTAAAATAAAATAAAAACTAAATAAAAATCTAAACCTAAAAAATAAACATAAAAAAACTTAAAAATAAACAAAAATAATAACGAAACCCTAACCTAAAAAGAAAACATAAAATAAACAAAATAAAATAAACCAAAACCTAAACTAAAATAAATTAAACTAAAATAAATAAAACTTAAACCTAAACCTAAAATATAATAAACCTGAACCCTAAACTAAAATAAACCTAAACCTAAACTAAAAAATTAAACTTAAAAATAAACCTAAAATACAAACCTAATTCCTAAACCTAAAAAAATAAAATAAAAACCTAAACCTAAACCTAAACCTATAAACAAAGCAAAGAACCTAAACCTAAAATAAAATAAAAATAAAACTAAACTAAAAAATTAAACCTAAACCTAAACCTAAACCTAAACCTAAAAAAATAAAATAAAAACCTAAACCTAAACCTATAAACAAAAATAAAGAACCTAAACCTAAAATAAAATAAAAATAAAACTAAACTAAAAAATAAACCTAAACCTAAACCTAAAAAATAAACTAAAATAAAAAATCTAAACTAAAATGATAAAGCTAAAATAAATAAATAAAAATAAATAAAAATATAAAATAAACCTAAATAAAATTTAAAAATAAATAAACTAAAATAAATAATAAAATAAACTACATAAACTAAATAAATCTAAACATACTAGTTTACTTAATTTAAAAAAAAAAACCCTAAACACTAATCGCTAAACCCTAAACCCTAAATCCTAAACCCTTAACCTTAAACCCTAAATCCTAAAACTAACCCTAAAACCTAAACCCTAAACCATAAGAAACCATAAACCCTAAACCTTAAACCCCAAACCCTAAACCATAAACCCTAACACTAATCTCTAAACCCAAAACCCTAAAACCCTAAGCCCTAAACTCTGAACTAACCCTAAACCCTAAACACTAAAACCCTAAACCCTAAACACTAAACACTAAACTAACCCTAAACCCTAAGCCAACCCTAAATCTTAAACCCTAAACCCTAAACCCTAAACCTTATATAGTAAAAAGCCTAAATCCTAAACCCTAAACCCTAAACCCCAGCTGAGCTAATTTTTATGAAAGGTGACCTTAAAGAAGTCAATGAAGAGGTTGTGAAATACAAAATTGGCATTCCTACTTATGTTGGTCTTGTTGCACCTATTGATGTTGTGGTTCTCTAGGAAACACTAGTCTAGATGCTTCACAAACTTCTTTCTTCCAAGTTCTCAACATCTCAACTAAGATCAACAAGGGTATTGTTCAAATTATCACCCCGATTGAACTGATTAAAAAAGGAGATAAGGTGGGATCCTCAGAGGCTGCTCTCCTCAATAAGCTCGAGATTAGGCCATTCTCTTATAGCCTTGCCGTCTCGTCTGTGTATGATGATGGTTCGATGTTTAGTCCTGAGGTGCTTGACCTTACTAAAAATGATCTCATCAAGAAGTTTTCGGCAGGCCATTCAATGATCACTTCTCTCTCACTGGCCCTCTCTTATCCCACCCTTACTACAACACCCCACATGTTAATCAACGCTTACAATAATGTCCTAACCATCACAATTGGCACTGATTACACGTACCTATAGGCTGAGAAGGTTAAGGAGTATTTGAAGGACCATAGTAAATTTATGATGCCGCTCGATGCTTTTGCTAGTCTTATCGCTCATTGCCGCCGCCGCATCGCCGCCGTGCTAATATAGTGGAAGAGAAGAAGGAAGAGCCTACTGATGAATCTGATGATGATATGGGTTTCAGCTTATTCAGCTAAGCTTTGTTGCCCTGCTATTAAATCAAATTTTATTGTCTTTAGGAGTTAAATCATTTTGTCAAATACTATTTTTGTGAATTTTTTAATTACATTCTATTTTATCTTATTTTATTAGTTGTTAGAGGATAATTTCATGTTTGGTTTGGTAATTTGTTATTTATTATGAAATCATTTGGGTTTAAAAAAAACCTTAAACCCTAAACCCTAATCCTAAATCCTAAACCCTAAACCCTAAACCCCAAACCCTAAACCTAAACCTAAAGTAACTAAATAAATTAAAAAGTAAACCTAGACCCTAAAACCTAATAAACATAAAACTAAACCCTAAGAATGGGAAAAACCTTGATGGTAGGAACATCACCGTCAACCAGGCTCAGTCTAGATCTGGACGTTGAAGCAAAGGCAGAGGTGGCGATTATCACAGTGGTGGTGGGGGATCTGGTGGTGTTGGTGGATATGCAGCTGGTGGTAGGAGCAATGGTGGTTATGGAGTCGGGAAGAGTGATAGAGGATACAATCATCACGGTGGTGGAGGGAGAGGTCGGTAAAATAATGGTGGACCCCGCTACTCGAAAGGCCAGGGTGGTTCTGATGGGAACTAGAGAAACTAAAGAACAACCAATCTGATCTGCTGCTTATAGAATTCTGTCTTTATAATAGAGACTGTTCTAATTATATAGGGTTTTTGATTTGCTCTGTCCATGCTCATTTTTTATCTATGTCATCTCTCATGTCTTAGAGAACTTGGTGTGTTACTTGGTTGATCAAATTGAAAAGAACAAATATTGAATCTGAAATAGTTCTCTGTTAAAAAAAATCTAAACCTAAACACTAAGCTAACCCCAAACCTTAAACCTAAAACCTAAACCCTAAACCCTAAACCTAAACCCTAAACCCTAAACAAAAAAAAATAAAAAAAATAAAAAAAGAACCCTAACCCTAAAACATAAACCCTAAAACTAACCCTAAGCCCTAAACCCTAAAACCCTAAACCCTAAACCCTAAACCCTAAACCCTAAACCTAAAAACCTAAACTATATAAAACCTAAAAATGAAATAAATAAAAAAACCTAAAACAAAATAAAAAAAAACCTAAACTAAAACCTAAACATATACCTAAACCTAAAGAAAAAATAAAGTGAAATAAAAAATAAAAATTGAACTAAAATAAAATAAATAAACACCTAAACTAAACTAAAAAAATATAATAAACCTAAATAAAACTTAAATAAAATAAAGCCCAAATGAAAAATAAAAATAAAATAAACATAAAATAAAACAAAATGAAAACTCAATAAAACATAAACCTAAAAATTTAACATAAAAATACCTAAAAATAAATAAAAAATAAAACCAAAACCATAAACTAAATAAAAAGAACCTAAGCTAAAATAAACAAAATAAAATAAACTTAAAACTGAACTAAAATAAATAAAACCAAAATCTAAACCTAAAATAAACTAAACCTAAACTCTAAACTAAATAAAATAAAATAATCTAAAAAAACCTAAACCTAAACTAAAAAAGCAAACCTAAAAAATAAAATAAAACCTAAACCTCAACAGAAAAATAAAAAAATAAAACATAAACTATCAAAAATAAAATAAAAATAAAACTAAATAAAGCTAAACCTACCAACTTACACAATTTTAAAAAAAAACTCTAAACTCTAAATTAACACTAAACCTAAAGCCTAAACCCTAAACCCTAAAACTAACCCTAAACCCTAAACCTTAAACCAACAACCCTAAACCCTAAACTAATCCTAAACCCTAAACCATAAGCCCTAAAGCCAAAACTATAAACCCTAAGCCCTAAACCTTAAACCATAAACCCTAAACCCTAAACCCTAACCCTAAACAATAGACCCTAAACCCTAAAACCCTAAACCCTAAATCGTAAACTCTAACCTAACCCTAAACCTTAAAAACCCTAAACCAAAGTATAAACTCTAGCTCTAAACAAATAAACAATAAACTATAAACCTAAAACCTAAACCTAAAAGTCTAAACCTAAACTAAACACTAAACTAAAGTTTAAACACTAAACCCTACACTAAACTATAAACCAAACCTAAACCTAACTATAAAGTATAAACTCTAAAATCTAAACTAAAGCTAAACTAAACTAAACTAAACTTAAACCTAAACCTTAAACACAAAACCCTAAACCCTTACCCTAACCCTAAACTTTAAACCCTAAAGCATAAAACCCTAAACCAAAAACTCCAAACTTACCCTAAACCCTAAACCCTAATCCATAAAAACCCTAAAACCTAAAGGCTAAAGCCTAAACCATGGACCCTAAACCCTAAACTAACCTTAAACCCTAAGCTAACCCTAAACCCTAAACTAACCTTAAACCTTAAGCTAAACATAAACCTTAAACCCTAACTTCGAACCCTAAACCCTAAAACCGTAAACACTAAACCCTAAAATCCTAAACCCTACGCCCTAAACCCTAAACCCTAGAAACCTAAAAACCTAAACCTGAAGTAAATAAAAGCTAAATATAAAATAAATAAAAAACCTAAGCCTATATAAAATAATAAAATAAAATAATATAAAACCTAAACAAAAACTTAAACCTAAACCTAAAAAAACAATAAACTAAAAAGTAATAATAATCTAAAATAAAATAAACAAAAATCTAAACTAAATTAAAAAATAAAAAAACTTATGAATAAAAAACCAAAATAATATTAAAACTTAACATAAAATATAAATAAAATAAACCTAAAATAAAAACAAAATAAAAATGTAAACCAAAAAATAAACCTAAAAATAAATAAAAAATAAAACCCAAACCATAAACTATAAAAAAACCTAAACTTGAAATAAAAATAAAATAAATAAAATAAACATAAACTTAAACCTAATATAAAATATGTAAAACCTAAACTTGATCCTAAAAAAAACTAAATCTAAACCTAAACTAAAAATAAAACCGAAAATAAACCTAAACTAAAAAAGAAAACCTAAAAATAAACTTTAAATAAAAAAACCTAAACCTAAAAAATAAAATAAAAACCTAAACCTCAACATAAAAATAAAAAATAAAACCTAAACTATCAAAAATAAAATAAAAATAAAATTAGATAAACTAAATAAAGCTAAGCCAACCAACTTACACAATTTTAAAAAAAAACCCTAAACTCTAAACTAACACTAAACTTAAACCCTAAACCCTAAACCCTAAAACTAACCCTAAACTAAACCTTAAACCAAATAAACAGAAACCTAAACCATCCTAAACTATAAACCCTAAAGCTAAACTCTAAACCCTACTAAACCTAAACTATAAACCCTAAACCTAAACTCTACTCCTAAACTATAAACCTAAACCTAAAACCTTAAACCCTAAATCAGAACTCTAACCTAACCTAAACTTAAAACCCTAAACCCTAAAGTATAAGCTAGCTAAAACTAAACCTAAACAAAAGAACCTAAACTAAAACCTAAACCCTAAAACCTTAAACCTAAACCTAAACATAAAACCTAAAGTTTAAACCTAAACCTACACTAAACTATAAACCTAAACCTAAAACCTAAACTATAAAAGTATAAACTCTAAAATCCTAAACCCTAAAGCCTAGCCCTAAAACTTAAACCCTAAACCTAAACCTTAAACCTAAACACTAAACCCTAAACCCTTACCCTAACCCTAAACTTTAAACCCTAAAACATAAAACCCTAAACCTAAAACCCTTAACCAAAAACTCTAAACTTACCCTAAACCCTAAACCCTAATCCATAAAAACCCTAAAACCTAAAGGCTAAAGCCTAAATCCTCGACCCTAAACCCTAAACTATCCTTAAACCCTAAGCTAACCCTAAACCCTAAACTAACCTTAAACCTTAAACCTTAAGCTAAACATAAACCTTAAACCCTAACTTTGAACCCTAAACCCTAAAACCCTAAACACTAAACCCTAAAACCCTAAACCCTACTAAAACCCTAAACCTAAAACCTAAAACCTAAACCTAAATATAAATAAATAAAAAAACCTAAGACTATATAAAATAATAAAATAAAATAATATAAAAACCTAAACTAAAACTTAAATCGAAACCTAAAAATATAATAAACTAAAAAGTAATAATAATCTAAAATAAAATAAATAAAAATCTAAACTAAACTAAAAAATAAAAAAAACTTATGAATAAAAAACCAAAATAATATTAAAACTTAACATAAAATAAAAATAAAATAAACCTAAAATAAAAACAAAATAAAAATGTAAACCAAAAAATAAACCTAAAAATAAATAAAAAATAAAACCCAAACCATAAACTATAAAAAAACCTAAACTTGAAATAAAAATAAAATAAACAAAATAAACATAAACCTAAACCTAATATAAAATATGTAAAACCTAAACTGAACCTAAAAAAACTAAATCTAAACCTAAACTAAAATAAAACTTAAAATAAACCTAAACCTAAACTAAAAAATAAACCTAAAATAAATCTAAACCTAAACTAAAAGTAAAACCTAAAATAAACCTAAAATAAAACTTAAAACCTAAACTTAAAAAAATAATATAAAAACCTTAACCTGAACCTAAAAATAAATAATAAAACCTAAACTAAAAAAATAAAACTCAAAAGAAAAAATAAACCTAAACCTAAAAAAATAAACTAAAATAAAAACCCTAAACTAAAAATAAATAAACCAAACTAAATAAAATAAAAAAAACTTTTAAAAAAAATGAAATAAATAAAAATAAATGAAATAAACTTAAGAAACCTAAACCTACAAGTTTACTTTATTTTTTCTAAAATAAAAACTTAAACCATAAATCCTAAACCTTAAACCCTAAACCCTAAACCCTAAACCCTAAACACTAAAAAAACATAAACCCTAATCCCTAACCCTAAACCCTAAACCCTAAAATCATAAACCCTATAACCCTAAACTTTAAACCCTAAATACTAAACCCTAAACTGTAAACCTTAAACCATAAAACATAAACCAACACCTAAAGAAACTAAATATATTAAAAAAACCTAAACCCTAAAACCTAATAAACCTAAACCAAAACCTAATTCCTAAGAATGGCTAGAACCTTGACAACAGGAACATCACTGTCAATCGGGCTCAGTCTAGATCTTGCCATGGAGGTGAAGGCGGAGGAAGTAGTTATTGCAGTGGTGGTGGGTGATCTAGAGGCACTAATGGATATGGAGGTGGTGGTTAGAGCAGTGGTGGTTGTTGAGGAGGGAAGAGTGATGCAGCTTACAACCACGGTGGAGGCGGAGGGAGAGATCGGGTATATGATGGTGGATCCCTCTACTCGAGAGGTCAGGGTGGTTTTGATGGGAACTAGAGAAACTGAAGAACACCTAATCTGATCTATCGCTTATGGAATTGTGTCTTTATAGTAGAGATGGTTCTAGTTATCTAGGGTTTTAATTTTCTCTATGCATGCACATTTTTTAACTATGCTATCGATTATGTCTTAAAAAACTTGGTGTGTTACTTGTTTGATGAAATAAAAATGAAGAAATGTTGAATCTTAATTTGTTGCATGTTAAAACCCTTAAACCCTAAACTAAAACTTGAACCCTAAACCCAAAACCTAAATTTTAAACACTAAACCCTAAATCCTAAACCCTAAAAACCCTAAATCCTGAACCATAAACCATAAATACTAAACCCTAAAACCCTAAACTCTAAACCCTAGAACCTAAACCCTAAACCTTAAACCCTATAACCTAAGCCCTAAACCCTAAATAAATAAACAAATAAATAGAATATACTAAATAAACCAAAACCTATCGGTTTACCTAATTTTTTTTTTTAAAAAAACCTTAAACCCTAAATCCTTAACCTTAGACCCTAAAACCTAAACCCTAAAACTTGAGAACTACATTCCTATTTCTATTTTTGACAAGTTTTGTAACATCGCTATCTTTTCTAATAAACCATATCAATTACTTTTCAAGCTCTTTTATAATGGTGATTTCATTCTTAAAGAGGTATGAAATTTTATTTGAAATAAACAGAACACCTCAAATGTTTTCATTAAACTTTTGAACAATATCATTCCCATTTCTTATTTAGTTTTAGCTTGGAGGATTTTCAATAACTTCATCCCGATTGATTCCTTGCTATGACTTAAAGGGTTTTACATACCTTCTAAGTGTTGTTGTTGCTTTCATATTGAAAATGTTAATTATGTTTTTGTCAATGGCACTATTACTTCCAAAATTTGGATATGGTATGATGATTTATTTAACACTAACTATTTTCATGGCTCTCTTTAATTATATCAACTTCTTGAAGCTTATTTCCATAAAATTGTGAAAGGTCATACCAAAGCTTTAATTAATATTACCCTTATTTGGTTCATTTGGATGGATAGAAATGATGATAAATATCATGGCATCCCTATGAACTATAAAAAAGATCCTTACTACAACTAAAGATAAAATTCAAGATTTGTTTAATACAAATTTAATTAGTAGTTTTCACTTTGCTAAAAAATTGGGTATCACTTTGCATGACGATCCTTCCTACAAGAGTATTAGGATTATACATTGGATTAAGCCTAAAGAAAATTCTATTAAGATCAAATCGATGGTTTGATTTCCCAAAAAATATGGTCGTGGTGGAATTCTTAGGATTCTAAATGCCGTCATTTGTGCTTTCCTACCCTCAAATCTTGTTCTTTTATTTATGCTAAACTCATGGTTGTTAACAAAGCTATTGATATTTGTTTAAGCAAAGGCCTCTTTAATATTTAGATTGAATTTTATGCTCTTCTTTTACTTGATATGCTTAATAATACTAAAATGGGAAATGCTGACTTATTTTATCTTCTTAATCACACTAAAAAGCTTCTTTCTCAAGTTTGGTACAAAATTTCTCACATTCTTCATGAAGGAAATGCTTGTGCTAATTTCCTGGCTAATTTGGGAGGGGAATTAAATGAGCTCGATTTATTTGATAACCATAGCTTACCTAAGCATCTGTGTGGTCTGGTCAATCTGGATAACACTAGATAGCCTTACCATAGACTTTAACCTTCTGCTCTTTTGTTGATCTTTTGCTATGGTGATTTTATTCAGTCTATTTTTATTGTTTTTTTATGCTCCCCTCTCTTGGAAATGGTTTTTGCTCAGTTTATTTCTATACTTACACCCCCTTTTTCTTTACCCCATTCTATACTTGCCTATCCTCTTTTTGTGGTCTTTGTGGTGCTATTTTTAATTGGTTTCCCTATCCTCTGAGCCTGGTGGTTTTCTTTCTTTGGCTCATTCTTTGTGTCTCATGTTGGGTTATGGCTATGTTCGATTTTGGCCTACCCCTTTTACTAATGAATGTTGGGTTTGCCTCTAGTTTTGGATGGTTGTGGCCATTTTTAAATTGGATTTGCAGATGCTATAGTTGGTTCTGCTAGTTGCTACTATTTGTTTCTTTCATCTGCCTGTCTATTTTAGGTCATTATTTTTTTCACGGGTTCTATTGGCCTCTTCGAGCTTAGCTTAGTTTTGGGTTTTTTGGTGGTTATTATTCTCTTTACTTGGTTTGGCTTGGAGGTTTTTGCTGGTTGGTTCTATCTTCCTTGTGAATTGGAGTTAGATGTTTTATGGTTGTTGTCTCCCTATTTTCTCCTTCGTAGTGACTATCTGCTCTTTGGGATTTGGAAGTGGTTTTGTTTTCCTCTGGCCTAGCTAATTTTCTTACAATTTTGCTGCTTATGGTTGGGTGGTCTTCTTTGGCCTTTTCTAGTTTGGCTGCGTGACTACCATTTTTGTTTCTTGGTTATTTTGGAGATATCCAGGTGGGTTGTATGTTGTTGTTCTTTTTCCTCTTGTTGGGCTCTGTATTGGCTCTATCTGCTGGTTGGTTTTGTTGGCTGGGTTGGTTGGCTGGGTGGATGTGTTGGCTATGTTTGATGGTTGGTTTAGGTGCTTTTGGTTGGGTTTCTAATTTGCTCCTGGGTTAGTTATCCTCTCTTGGGTGCAGCTATTTTTCCTTTATTTTTGCTTCTTGATTTGGGTGTTGGTTTTCTAGCTGCTCTGAGTTCTTCTACTAGTTATTTTATTGGAAGCTAGCCTAGGTGGTTTTATTGGCTATTTTGTTGTTGGAGGATATGAGCTCTTGTGGTTTTTTTGGTCCTATTTTAGGACTTGTTGTTGGGGGTTGGCGCTTGAGGGTTTTTTATGCCTCATGCATTCGGTGCATGGTTTGGTGTTTTGGGCTTTATGTTGACTATTGGTATTGACTCTCTTTGGTTTAGTTCTCCTTGTTTCCTAATTTTTTATTAGATGGTGATTTTCCCTTTTTTGTTGTGGTTTTGATGGTGATTTCTAGATGCCCTCTTGGTCTCTCTAAGCTTTCCTCTCTCCGGTGCTGCTTATCTTCTACTATTTTGTTGTTTGGGTGGAGGTTTTTCTTTTGGATTTGGATTGTTATTTCTATAGAGATAGTTGTGGGTTATTCTCACCGGACCATCTAAATTTTGGGATCTTTATGTGTTTGGTCATTGTGGGTTTTGGTTGGTGGGTTGGTCACCGCTACTAATTGGCAATTTTTCTCTATTTTTTGGTGTAAGAACTGGATCATTATGGACTATTTTACCTTGGATGGTTGCTTATATCAGGTATCCTGGCTATGATGGCCTTAATGTTTCCCCATATCTTCTCTCTGGGTGGTAGCATGCATATGATTGTAGCCCTTCTCATGAAGTTTGGATGCTCATATGTATTGTTGCCCCTTGAGATGATCTTAATTGAGCTTGAGCCTCCTCTTTCTTAGCTCTTTCTAAATTATTTACTTTATAATTTTTCCATGAGCTATGACCATTTCCTTTGTAGTGTTTTGCAGATTTCTTTTGTAGGTTGGAACTTCACAGATGGAATGATCTTTACTTAGCCAACTCAAGTGTTGTTTAGGTGGATCTTGCTTATCTTGCCTTCTCAAAGAGATCATGAGCTATTGCTGACTAGTCCTTTTACTATTTTCTTAAGTTATATTAGTCCTTTCTGTGTCATTTCTCAATTTCTTTTATATTGTTCCTTTTGCTCTTTTATTTACTTTTTTCCATTGTACTTAGATGGGGCTTTAGCTCTTTAGGTTTGTGGTAGCTCTATGAGCAGTAGAATTTTGAACTTTACCCCTTTTAAGGATATTATATCATTTATTTTTAAGGTAATAAAATTCTAACTTTTTGTAAAAAGAATACCAAAACCCTAAGAATGAGCAGAACCTTGATGACAGGAACATCACCGTCCACCAAGCTTAGTCTAGATCTATCTATAGAGGTGAAGGGGAGGCGTGCTATCGAATGGTGATGGGGATCTGAGGTGTCATATTGGGAGTGGTTAAAAGGTGGTTATGGAGGCGGGAGGAGCGACAGAGGTTACATTCATGGTGGTGGCAGAGGGAGAGATCGGGATTATGATGGTGGATCCTGCTACTTGAGGGGTCGGGTGGTCTAGTCTGATAAACAAGAACGTTGATCCGACCGCTTCTTATGGAACTGTGTCTTCATAATAGAGAGGGTCTTAATTATCTAGGGATTTTGATTTGCTCTATGCATGCTCATTATTTATCTATGTCATCACTTGTGTCTTAGAAAATATTGGGTGTTACTTGGTTGATGAAATTGAAAAGAAGAAATGTTGAATCTGAATTTGTTATCTATTAAAAAAAACCAAAAACCCTAAACCCTAAACTAAAACTTGAACCCTAAACCTAAACCCTGAACCTTAAATCCTCAACCCTAAACCCTAAATCCTAAAACCTAAACCCTAAACCCTAAACCCTAAACCATAATCCCAAATCCCTAAACCTGAAACCCCAAACCCTAAACCCTAAACCTTAAACCCTAAACTAACCCTATACCCTAAATCCTAAAAAGCTAAAAACCTAAACCTAAACTAAAGAAAACCTAAAAATAAAATAAATAAAAAACCTAAATCAAAATAAAATAAAAAATAAACTAAAACCTAAACCTAAACCTAAACATAAACATAAAAAGAAAATAAAAAATAAAAACTAAAGTAAACTAAAATAAATAAAAACCTAAACTAAACTAAAAAAATCAAAACCTAAATAAAATAAAAACTAAACCTAAAATAAAACAAAAATAATGCTAAAATAAAATAAAATAAACTAAATAAAAATCTAAACCTAAAAAATAAACATTAAAAAAACTTAAAAATAAACAAAAATAATACCTAAATCCTAAACTAAAAAGAAAACCAAACATAAAATAAAAAAAATAAACCAAACGAAACTAAATAAATTAAACTAAAATAAATAAAACCTAAACCTAAACCTAAAATATAATAAACCTTAACCCTAAACTAAAAAAACCTAAACCTAAACTAAAAAATTAAACTTAAAAATAAACCTAAAATACAAACCTAAAACCTAAACCTAAAAAAATAAAATAAAAACCTAAACCTAAACTTAAAAACAAAAAAAAGAACCTAAACTTAAAATAAAATAAAAATAAAACTAAACAAAAAATTAAACCTAAACCTAAACCTAAAAAATAAACTAAAATAAAAAATCTAAATTAAAATGATAAACCTAAAATAAATATATTAAAATAAATAAAAATATAAAATAAACCTAAATAAAATTAAAAAATAAATAAACTAAAATAAATTATAAAATCAACTACATAAACTAGGTAAATCTAAACATACTAGTTTACTTAATTTAAAAAAAAACCCTAAACACTAATCCCTAAACTCTAAACCCTAAATCCTAAACCCTAAGCCTTAAACCCTAAACCCTAAAACTAACCCTAAACCCTAAATCCTAAACCCTAAACCCTAAAAAACCATAAACCCTAAACCATAAACCCTAAACCTAATCTCTAAACCCTAAACCCTAAAACCCTAAGCCCTAAACCCTAAACTAACCCTAAACCCTAAACACTAAAACCTAAACCCTAAACCCTAAACACTAAACTAACCCTAAACCCTAAGCTAACCCTAAATCTTAAACCATAAACCCTAAACCCTAAACCCTAAATATTAAAAACCCTAAACCCTAAACCCTAAACCCTAGTTGAGCTAATTGTTATGAAAGGTGACCTTAAAGATGCCAATGAAGAGGTTATGAAGTATAAAATTGGTGTTCTTCCCTGTGTTGGTCTTGATGCACCTATAGATGTTTTGGTTCTCCAGGAAATACTAGTCTAGATGCTTCACAGACTTCTTTCTTCCAAGTTCTCAACATCCCAACTAAGATCAATAAGGGTATTGTTCAAATTATCACCCCAGTTGAACTGATTAAAAAAGGAGATAAGGCAAGATCCTCAGAGGCTGCTCTCCTCAATAAGCTCAAGATTAGGCCATTCTCTTATAGCCTTGCCATCTCGTCTGTGTATGATGATGGTTCAATGTTCAGTCCTGAGGTTCTTGACCTCACTAAAAATGATCTGATCAAGAAGTTTTCGGTAGGCCTTTCAATGATCACTTCTCTCTCACTATCCCTCTCTTATCCCACCCTTACTACAACACCCCACATGTTAATCAATGCTTACAATAATGTCCTGAACATCACAATTGGCACTGATTACACAAACCTGCAGGCTGAGAAGGTTAAGGAGTATATGAAGGATCATAGAAAATTTATTGTATACCGATGCTTATACTTAAAATATCTACTACAATGGAAGAGAAGAAGGAAGAGTCTGCTAAGGAATCTAATGATGATATGTGTTTCAGCTTGTTCAGCTAAGCTTTGTTGGACTTCTATTAAATCAAATTTTATTGTCTATGGGAGTTAAATCATTTTGTGAAATACTATTTTTGTGAATTTTTTAATTACATTTTATTTTATCTTATTTTATTAATTGTTAGAGGATAATGTTCTGTTTGATTTGGTAATTTCTTATTTATTATGAAATTACTTGGGTTTAAAAAAAACTATAAACCCTAAACCTTAATCCTAAACCCTAAATCCTAAACCCCAAACCATAAACCTAAACCTAAAGTAACTAAATAAATTAAAAAATAAACCTAGATCCTAAAACCTAATAAACCTAAACCTAAACCCTAAGAATGGGAAAAACCTTGGCGGTAAACATCACACAACCAAACTAAGATCGTGACGCTAAAAGGTAGAGCGCTAATATCGCGGTGGTCTGGGATCCGTGGTGTTGGTGGATATGTATATGGTGGTCGGAGCAATGGTGGTTATGGAGTGGAAGAGTGATAGAGGATACAATCATCATGGTGGCGGAGGGAGAGGTCAATAATATGATGGTGGACCCCGCCACTGAGGGAAAACAGAATAAGAACGACCAATTTTATCTGCTACTTATAAAATTGTGTCTTTATAGTAGAGATTATTCTAATTATGTAGGGTTTTTGATTTGCTCTGTCCATGCTCATTTTTTATCTATATCATCTCTCATGTCTTAGAGAACTTGGTGTGTTACTTGGTTGATCAAATTGAAAAGAACAAATATTGAATCTGAAATTGTTCTCTATTAAAAAAAAAATCCAAAAATGCTAAACCCTAAACTAAATCATGAAGCCCAAACCTAAAACCTATACCCTAAACCCTAAACCCTAAACCTAAACCCTAAACCGTAAACCCAAAACATAAAAAAATGAAAAAAAATAAAAAAGAACCCTAACCCTAAACCATAAACCCTAAAACTAACCCTAAGCCCTATACCATAAACCCTAAAACCCTAAACCTTAAACCCTTAACCCTAAATCCTAAACCCTAAACCTTAAATCCTTAAAACCCTAAACCCTAAAGCCTAAACACAAAACTCTAAATCCTAAACCCTAAACCCTAACCCTGAACCCTAAACCCTAAAACACTAAACCCTAAAACCCTAAACCCTAAACCCTAAACATTAAACCCTAAAAACCTAAAAACCTAAACCTAAACTAAATAAAACCTAAAAATAAAAAAAATAAAAAAACTTAAACTTAAATAAAATAATAAAATAAAATAATATAAATATTTAAACTAAAGCTAAAACATAATGATAAAAAAATAAAAAATAAAAATAAAAATAAACTAAAATAAAATAAAGGAAAACCTAAACTAAAGTAAATAAAATAAAATAAACCTAAATAAAATTAAAACTAAACGTAAATTAAAAATAAAATCAACCTAAAATAAAATAAAATAAAAGCTAAATAAAATCCTAAACCTAAAAAATAAACCTAATAATAAAACATAAAAATAAATAATAAATAAAACCCAAAACCTAAAACTTAAAATAATAAAATCTAAATTAATAATAAAATAAACAAAATAAAATAAACCTGAACCTAAACTAAAATAATGTAAAATAAAATAAATAAAACCTACAGCTAAACCTAAACTAAATAAAATTAAATAAACTAAAAATAAACCTAAACTTAAACTAAAAAGTAATACCTAAAAATAAACATTAAAATAAAAACCTAAAACTTAAACCTATAAAAATAAAATAAAAACCAAAACCTAAACCTAAAAATAAAAATAAAGCCTAAACCTAAAAAATAAAATAAAAATAAAAGTAAACCTAAACCTAAAACTAAAAGATAAACTGAAAGAAAAAACCTAAGCTAAAATAAGTCAGCCTAAAATAAAGCTAAACTAAATAAAATTAAAAATCAACCTAACTAAAAATAAAAATAAAATAAAGTAAAATAAATAAAAAATAAACTAAATAAACATAAACCTACGAGTTTACTTAATTTTAAAAAAATATAAATAATTTAAAAATTAGAAACTAAACCCTAGACTTACAATCCTAAACCCTTAACCTTAAACACTAAAACCCTAAGCCCTAAACCTTAAACCTTAAATCCTAAACCTTAAACCTTAAAACCCCAACCCTAAAGCCTAAACCCTAAATCCTAAAACCCTAGACCCTAAAACCTAAAAACCTAAACTTACAACTCTAAAAGCTACAACCCTAAACCCTAAACCCTATAAACTTAAAAACCTAAACTTAAATAAAATAAAAATTTAAACGAAACCCTAAACCTAAACCTAAACATAAAAATAAAATAAAATAAAAAATAAAAATGAACTAAAATAAAATAAATAAAAACCAAAATCAAACTAAAAGATAAAATAAACCTAAGAATAAAAAATCTAAATAAAAAAAAACAAGCATAAATAAAAATTAATTAAAATAAAAACTAAATAAAAACTAAATAAAAACTTAAACCTAAAAAATAAACATAATAATAAAACCTAAAATAAATAAAATAAATAAAACCTAAACCCTAAACTACCAAAAACTAAACCTAAAATAAAAATAAAATAAACAAAGTAAAATAAACCTAAAGAAAAACAAAAATAAAGTAAACTAAAATAAATAAAACCTAAACCTAAAGCTAAAATAAGCTAAACCTAAACCTAAACCTAAATTAAATAAAATAAAATAAACAAATAATAAACATAAACCTAAACTAAAAAGTAAAACCTAAAAATAAACATAAAATAAAAACCTAAAACCTAAACCTAAAAAAATAAAATAAAAACCTAAACCTAAACAAAAAAATAAAAAATAAAACCTAAACCTAAATAATAATAAAATGTAAAACTAAACTAATAAATAAACCTAAACCTAAAACTAAACCTAAACCTAAAAAATAAACTAAAATAAAAAACCTAAGCTAAAATAAATAAACCTAAAATAATACTAACTAAATAAAAATAAAAATAAACCTAAATAAAAATAAAAATAAAATGAACTAAAAATTAATAAAAAATAAACTAAATAAGCATAAACCTACGAGTTTACTTAATTAAAAAAAAATTAAAAAAAACCCTAACGTTAAAACCTAAACCTACAATCCTAAACCCTTAACCTTAAACCATAAAAGCATAAACCTTAAACTTTAAACCCTAAACCCTAAACCCTAAGACCCTAAACCCTAAACCCTAAAACCATAAATCCTAAACCCTAAAACCTATAACCTTAAACCATAAACCCTAAACCCTTAATCCTAAGCCCTAAACCCCAAACCCTAGAAATCTAAAAACCTAAACCTAAACTAAATAAAATCAAAAAATAAAATAAATGAAAAACCTATACTAAACCCTAAACCTAAACCTAACCCTAAAGCTAAACCTAAACCAAACTTAAAAAATAAAATAAACCTAAAACTAAAAAACTTAAATAAAATCAAACCAAAAAGTAAAATAAAAATTAAATAAACTTAAAATAAAATAAACTAAAACTAAATAAAACATAAACCTAAAAGATAAAACTAATGATAAATAAATAATAAAACCCTAAACTAAAAAAAACCCTAAACCAAAAATAAAAAATAAAATAAATCTAAACCTAAACTAAAATAAACTAAATTAAAATAAATAAAACCTAAGCTTAAACCTAAAATAAACTAAACCCAAACCCTAAACTAAATAAAATAAATTAAACTCAAAATAAACCAAAACCTAAACTAAAAAATAAAGCTTAAAAATAAACCAAAAATTAAACTTATAACCTAAACCTAAATGAATAAAATAAAAACCTAAACCTAAAACCAAAATAAAACCTAAACCCTAAACTTAATAATAAAAAATAAAACATATACCTAAAAAATTAAATAAAAATAAAACTAAACTAAATAATAATAATAAACTTAAACCTAAACCTGAAAAATAAAATAAAATAAAAAATCTACACTAAAATAAATAAACTAAACTAAATAAAAATATAAAATAAACTAAATAAACTAAATAAGCCTAAACCTATTGTTTTACTTAATTTAAAAAAAAAACCCTAAACCCTAAACCCTAAACACTAAATCCGAAACCCAAAACCAACAACCCCAAACCCTAAATGTTAAACTAACCTTAAAGCTTAAATCGTAAATTATAAACCTAACCCTTAACCCTAAACCCTAAACCCTTAAACCTTAAACCCTTAATTAACCCTAAACCCTAAACCCTAAAGCCTAAAGCTTAAAGCCTAAAGCCTAACCCCTAATCTAACCATAAACCCTAAGATAACCCAAAACCCTAAAACCTAAATCGTAAACCCTAACAACTCAAAACCCTAAAGACTAAACACTAAACCCTAAAACTAACCATAAACCATAAACTCTAAACCCTAAACCTAAAACCTAAAACCATAAACCATAAAACTCTAAACCCTAATCCTTTAACCCTAAACCCTAAACCTTAAACCATAAAAGCTTAAAAACCTAAACCAAAACTAAATAAAACCTAAAAGTAAAATAAATAAGTAAACCTAAACATAAATAAAATAATATAAATAACATAAAATAAAAACCTAAACCTAAACATAAACCTAAACCTAAAAAAATAAAAAATAATGATAAACTAAAATAAAATAAATAAAAACCTAAAATAAACTTTAAAATAAACCTAAGAATAAAACACGTAAATAAAATAAAAACAAAATGTAAAATAAAAATAAAATAAAATACAATCTAAATAAAAACCTAATCCTAAAAAATAAACCTAAAAATAAAATATTGATATAAATAAAAAATAAAACCCAAACCATAAACTAAAAATAAAAATTAAACTTAAAATAAAAATAAAATAAACAAAATAAAATAAACAAAATAAAATAAACGTAAACCTAAACTAAAATAAATTAAACTAAAACAAATAAAACCTAAACCTAAACCCTAAAACAAACTTAAACCTAAACTAAAAAAACAAAATAAACTAAAAGTAAACCAAAATCTAAACTAAAAATAAAAAACCTAAAATAAACCAAAAAATAAAACCTAAAATAAAACCTAAAAAAAATGAAAATAAAACCTAAACCTAAACATAAAAATAAAAAATAAAACCTAAACCTAAGATACAAAATAAAAATAAAACTAAATTAAAAAATAAATAGAAACCTAAAACTAAACCTAAAAAATAAAATAAAAGAAAAAACCTAAACTAAAGAAAATAAACTAACCTAAATAAAAAGAAAAAATAAACTAAAATAAAAATAAAAAATAAAATAATCTAAAATAAAAAATATAAAGTAAATAAACTAAATGAACTTAAATCTAATGGTTTAGTTAATTTTTTTTAAAAAAAATCCTAAACCTTAAAGCCAAAACCCAAAACCCAAAACCCTAACCCTAAAACTAACGCTAAACCATAAACCCAAAATCCTAAATTGTAAAACCCTAAACTGTAAAATCCTAAACCCTAAACCTTAGACCCTAAACCCTAAACTCTAGACCCTAAACCCTAAACCCTAAAACACTAACCCAAACCTAAACCCTGAACCCTAAACCCTTATCCCTCAACATAACCATATACCAAAACCAAAAAGTAAACTAAAAAAAAATCTAAACTAAAATAAATAAACTTAAAATAAATAAACTAAACTAAATAAAAATAAAAAATATACCTAATTAAAAATAAAAAAATAAAATAAACTAAAATAAATAAAAAATAAACTAAATAAAATAAAAAATTTTTTTTAAAACCCTAACCTAAACCTAAACCCTAAACCTAAAACCAACAACCCTAAATCCAAAACCCTAAAAAATAAAATAAATAAAATAACCCTAAATCCTAAATAAACCTAAATAAACTATACCAAAGCCTAAAACTATAACTAAATACTAAACCTAAACCTTAAACTAAACTAAACTATAAACCCTAAATCCTAAAGTTTAAACAAACTAAAAAATCTAAACCTTAAAAGTAAATTAAAAAAAACCCTAAACTAAACCCTAAAAAACTAAACCTAAACCTAAAACCTAAAACCTAAAACCTAAACCCTAAACTAAACCCTTAAACCCTTAAAACCTTATAACTAAACTAACCTAACAAACTAAACCCTAAAATCATAAACCCTAAACCCTAAACCCTAAACCTAAATCATAAACTCAACCAAAACTATAAACCTAAACCTAAACCTAAACCCCAACCCTAAAACCTAATTAAATAAATTAAAAATAAACCTAAACCCTAAAACCTAAACCTAAACCTAAACCTAAACCTAAATAAAACCTAAGATTGGGAAGAACCTACACGTGAACATCACCATCAACTAGCTTTAGATAAATATCAAGGTGGTGAGAAACGGAGGTGGGAGGAGCAACATTTACAACTGGTGGTGGAGGGAGAGATTGAGGATATGATGGTGGATTCCATAAGAGGTTGGGTGGTTAAATAAGAACGATTGATCTAAAATTATGGAACTATGTCTAGAGATGGTTCTTTTTGAAATACTGATCCATGTCACCACTTGTGTCCTAAAATACTTGGTGTATTACTTGGTTGATTAAATCGAAAAGAAAAAATGTTGAATCTAAATTTATTTTATGTTAAAAAAACTAAAAACCCTAAACCTAAAACCTAAACCATAAACCCTAAACTTGAAACCTTAAATCCCAAATCCTAAACCCTAAACTAACCCCAAACCCTAAACACTACAAAGCTAAAATTGAAAACTAAACTAAATGAAACCTAAAAATAAAATAAATAAAAAAGCATAAAGCAAAATAAAATAAAATAAATAAATTAAAATAAAAAATAAACTAAAACCTAAAGATAAACCTAAAAAGAAAGTAAAATAAAAAATTAAAATTAAATTAAAATGAAATAAATAAAAACCTAAACTAAACAAAAAAATCTAAATAAAATTAAAACTATACCTAAAATAAAATTAAAATAAACCTAAAATAAAATACAATAAAAACTAAATAAAAACATAAACCTAAAAAAATAATCCAAAAAAATAAAACCAAAAAAAATAAATAAAATAAAACCTAAACCCTAAACTAAAAAAGACCTAAGCCTACAATAAAAATAAAATAAACTTAAACCTAAACTAAAATAAATACAACCTAAACTTAAACCTAAAATAAACTAAACCTAAACCTAAATCTAAAATGAATAAAATAAAAGAAACTAAAAATAAACGTAAACCTAAACTTAAAAATAAAAATAGAACCTAAACTGAAAAAATAAAGTAAAATTAAAACTAAACTAAAACATAAACCAAAACCTAAACATATACTTAAAAATAAACTAAAATAAAAAACCTAAATGAAAATAAATAAACCAAACAAAATAAAAATAAAAATAAGCCTAAATAAGAATAGAAATAAAATAAACTAAAATAAACAAAAAAATATATTAATTGAACTAAATAAACATAAACCTACCAGTTTATTTTGCTTTATAAAAAAAAAATCTGAATACTAAACTCTAAACCCTAAAACCAACCCTAAACCCTAAACCCTAAACCTACAACCCTAAAGCCTAAAGCCCTAAACCCTAAACCCTAAACCCTAAACCTAAACCCTAAACCCTAAAACCCTAAACCCTAAATCTTAAACCCTAAAACCTACAACCGTAATCCCTCAACACTAACCCCAAATGCCAAAACCTAAAGAATTAGAAACTTAAACTTAAACTAAATAAAACCTAAAACTAAAATAAATTAAAAAGCTTAAACCTAAATTAAATAAATAAAATAAAATAAAATTAAAACCTAAACTAAAACCTAAACCTAAACCTAAAAATAAAAAAAAATAATAAAATAAAAACTAAACTAAAATAAAATAAATAAAAATACAAACTAAAATAAAATATAAAATAAACATAAAAATAAAAAAACTAAATAAAATAAAAATTAAAGGTAAAATAAAAATAAAATTAACCTAATATAAAATAAAATAAAAGCTAAATAAAAACCTAAACTTAAAAATAAACCTAAAAATAAAACCTAAACCTAAATCTAAAATAAACTAAACCAAAACCCCAAACTAAATAAAATAAAATAATCTAAAAATCGACCTAAACCTAAATTTAAAAATAAAACCTAAAAATAAACCTAAAATGAAAACCTAAAACTAAATATTAAAATAAACTAAATAATAAAAACCTAAATAAAATAAAAACTAAATGTAAAATAAAAATAGAATAAACCTAAAATACAATAAAATAAAAACTAAATAAAATCCTAAATCTAAAAAATAAACCTAAAATAAATAAAACAAAAAGTAAACACTAAACTAAAACTAAACTAAATAAAAAAATAAAATAAACAAAAATAAAATAAGCCTAAACTTAAACTAAAATAAGCTAAACTAAAATAAATAAAACCTAAACCTAAACCTAAACCTAAATAAAATGTAAACCTAAACTAAAATAAACCTAAAATAAGCCTAAAATAAAACCTAAAACCTAAACGTAAAAAAGCAAAATAAAAACCAAATCCTAAACCTAAAAATAAAAAAAAATCTAAACATAAAAAATAAAATAAAAATAAAACTCAACTAAAAAATAAAATAAAACCTAAACCTAAACTTAAAAAATAAACTAAAATGCAAAACCTAAACTAAAATAAAAAAACCTAAAATAAATAAACTAAAGTAAATAAAAATAAAAAATAAACCTAAATAAAAATTAAAATAAAGTAAACTAAAATAAAGAAAAAATAAACTAAATATACTAAATAAACTTCAGCCTACTGGTTTACTTAATTTAAAAAAATCTTAAACCCTAAATACTTAACCCTAAACCTTAAACCTACAACCCTAACCCTAAACCCTAAAAAACCCTAAAAACTAATCGCAAACCCTTACCCTAAACTCTAAACCCTAAAAGCATAAACCTTAATACCACAAACCCTAAATCCTAATCCCTAAACCCTAAACCTAAAACTAATGTAACTAAATAATTTAAAAAGTTAACCTAAACCCTAAAACCTAATAACCTAAACATAAACCTAAACCCTAAGAATATATAGAATCTTAATCAAACAATACCATCAATCGTGTCTAGATCTGGTGGATAAGGTGGTCGAGTGTGGTGGTTTATGTTAAAAAAGCGATGGAGGTTATAGTACCAAGAGGGAGAGATCAAGGATATGATGGTGGACTCTACTACTCGAGAGGTCAGGGTGGTTCTGATTGAAACTGAAGAAATTGAAGAACGATCGATCTGATCTATTACTTATGGAGCTGTGTCTTTATAGTAGAGACAGTTCGAGATGTATTACTTGGTTGATCAAATCAAAAAGAAGAAATGTTGAATCTGGATTTGTTCTCTCTTAAAAAAACAAAAAACTCAACACCCTAAACTAAAACCTAAACTCTAAACCTAAAATTTATACCCTAAACGCTAAACCCAAAACCCTAAACCCTAAATCCTAAACCCTAAACCCTAAACGCTAAACCTAAAACCTAAACCCTAAATTCTAAAGCATAAAAACCCTAAAACTTAAAGCTTAAATCTAAAACCTAAAACCCTAAACCCTAAACCCTAACCATAAAAAGCTAAAAATCAAAAACTAAACTAAATAAAACCTAAAAAGGAAAATAAATAAAAATACTTAAAGTAAAATAAAATAAATAAAATAATAAAATAAAAACATAAATTAAAACCTAATAAACCTAAACTTAAAAAATAAAATAAAAATAAATACTAAATTAAAATAAAATAAAACCTAAACAAAATAAAAAAAATAAAACCTAAATAAAAAATAAAACTATACCTAAAAATAAAATTAAAATAAACCTAAAATAAAATAAAATAAAATCTAAATAAAAAATTAAACTAAAAAATAATCCATAAAATAAATCAAAATAAATTAAAAATAAAACTAAACCTAAACTAAAAAAATACCTAAAAATAAAAATAAATAAACTTAAACTAAATATAAAATAAATAAAAAATAAACCTAAACCAAAATAAATAAAATAAACTAAACCAAAATAAATTAAACCTAAACCTAAACTAAATAAAAATAAAATAATAAAAATAAACCTAAACCTAAAATAAAAAATTAACTATAAAAATAAATAAAATAAACCTAAATAAAAATAAATAAATAATAAAAAAAATAAACTAAAAAAAATAAACCTAAACTAAAAAAAAAATAAACCTAAAATATACCTAAATAAACCTAAAAAATAAACCTAAACCTAAAACTATAACCCTAAACCTAAACTAAATTAAACCTAAAACTAAAAAACTATAAATAACCTAACCCTATAAAATAAACCCTAAATAAAATAAACCCTAAACCCTAAATTAACCCTAAAAAGAAACCTAAACCTAAACCTAAACCTAAACCTAAAAAGAAAAAATAAACTAAAATAAAATAAATAAAAACTTAAACTAAACTAAGAAATAAAAAACTTAAATAAAATAAAACTAATCTTAAAATAAAAATAAAATAAACCTAAAATAAAATAAAATGAAAACCAAATAAAAATTTAGGCAAAGAAATGAACCTAAAAATAAGTAAAATAGAAAACCTAAAACCTAAATTAAAATAAAAAACTATACCTAAAATAACAATATTATAAAGCTAAACCTAAACTAAGATAAACTACACTAAAATAAATAAAAATTGAACCTAAACATAAAATAAAGGAAACCAAAACCTAAACCTAAACCTAAACTAAATGAAATAAAATAAATAAAAATAAACTAAAAATAAACCAAAACCTAAACTAATAAAAATAATACCTAAAAATAAACCTAATATAAAAACATAAAATCTAAACCTCAAAAATTAGAATAAAAACCTAAACCTAAACCTAAAAATAAAAATTAAAGCTTAAACCCAACAAAGAAAATAAAAATAGAACTAAACTATAAAAATAAACCTAAACCTAAACCTGTAAAATAAACAAAAAAAATAAACCTAAAATCAATAAACTAAACAAAATAAAGATATAAATAAATCTAAATAAAAAACTAAAATAAATAAAAAAATAAACTAAATAAAGCTAAACCTAAGAGTTTACTTAATTTAAAAAATTTAAGAAAAAATTAAAAAAAATTTAAAACTAATAAAAAAATAGTGAACTTTCAACCCTAAAACAAAAACCCTAAACCTTAAACCTTAATCCCTAAACCCTAAACCCTAAAACCTTAAAACCTAAACCCTAAATCATAAACCCTAAATCGTAAAAACAAAACCCTAAAATCTACAACCCTAAATCGTAAAACATAAATCTCAAACCCTAAACCCTAAAATACCCAACCCTAAACCCTATAACATAAATCCCAAACCCTAAACCCTAAAACCAAAACCCTAAACCCTAAAAACCTAAAAGCCAAAACCTAAACTAAATAAAACCTAAATATAAAATAAATAAAAAAACCTAAACCTAAATAAAATAATAAAATAAAATAAAAACCTAAACTAAATCCTAAATCTAAACCTAAATCTAAACCTAAAAATAAAATGAATAAAATAAAATAAAATGTAAAAACTAAACAAAAATAAAAATAAATAAAAGCCTAAACTAAACTATAAAATAAAATAAACCTAAAAATATAAAATCTAAAAATAGTAAAAATAAACATAAAATAAAAATAAAATAAACATAAAAATAAAATAAAAAAATAAAAATTATATAAAATCCTAAACCTAATAAATAAACCCAAAAATAAAACTAAAAAATAAATAAAAAATAAAACCTAAACCCTAACATAAGAACCTCAAACCTAAAATGAGCAAAAGAAAGAATAAAATAAAATAAACCTAAACTGAAACTAGTCTAAATAAAAAAATAAAATACTAAACCCTAAACACAAATAAAAACAAAATTTAAATAGAAAAAAAATTTAAAAATAAAACCTAAAAATAAACCAAAAATAAAAACCTATTTCTATACCTAAAAATAATAAGTAAACCTAAAAGTAAAAAATAAAATAAAATAAAACTCAACTAAAAAATAAACTTAAACCTAAACCAAAACCAAAATAATAAAGTAAAATAAAAAAACCAAAGTTAAAATAAATAAACCTAAAATAAGTAAACTAAACTAAATAAAAATAAAAAATAAAATAAACTAAAATAAATATGAAATAAACTAACTAAACTAAATAAACCTAAATCTACCAGTTAACATAATTTAAAAAAAAAACCCTAATCCTAAATCCTAAACCCCAAATCCTAAACCCAGAAGCTAACCCTAAACCTACAACCCAAAACCCTATGCCTTAAACCCTACACCTAATAACCAAAAAACTGAAACCTAAACTAAATAAAGCGTGAAAATAAAATAAATAAATAAACCTAAATAAAGTAAAATAAAATCAAATAAAAACCTAAACTAAAACTTATACCTAAACCTAAACCTAAAAATTAAATAAAATAAAAAAGAAACTAAATAAAAATAAAATAAATCAAAACCTAAAATAAACTTAAAAACAAAAAACCATAATAAAATAAAATAAACATAAAATAAAAATAAAATAAACCTAATATAAAATAAATAAAAACTTCAACCTAAAAAATAAACCAAAAAATAAAACTCAAAAATAAATAAAAAATAAAACCTAAACCCTAACCTAAAGAAAGACCTGAACCTAAAATAAAAATAATAAATAAAATAAAATAAATTTAAACCAAAACTAAAATAAACTAAACAAAAATAAATAAAACCTAAACCTAAAATAAACAAAACCTAAACCTAAACCTAAACTAAATAAAATAAAATAAACTAAAAAATAAAACCTATAAATAAACAAAAAATAAAATCCAAAAACCTAAATAGAAAAAAATAAAATAAAAGCCTAAACCTAACCTAAACCTAAATATAAAAATAAAAATAAAAAGTAAAACTTAAACCAAAAAAATAAAATAAAAATAAAACTCAACTAAAAACTAAACCTAAACCTAAACTAAAACCAAAATAATAAACTAAAATAAAAAATATAAACTAAAATAAATAAACCTAAAATAAATAAACCAAAATAAATAAAAATAAAAAATAAACCTAAATAAAAAGAATAAACTAAAATAAATAAAAAATTAACTAAATAAACTAAATAAACATAAACCTACGGGTTTACTTAATTTAAAAAAAAACCCTAAACCCAAAATCCTAAACCCAAAAGCTAACGCTAAACCTATAGCGATAAACCCTAAAAACCAAAAAAACCAAAAGTTAAACTAAATAAATCCTAAAAATAAAATAAATATATAAAACTAAACCTAATTAAAATAAATAAATAAAATATAATAAAAACCTAAACTAAAACCTAAACCCAAAACTAAATCTAAAAGTAAAGTAAAAAAAGTAACCTAAATAAAAATAAAATCAATTAGAACCTAAACTAACCTATAAAATAAAATAAACCTAAAAATAAAAAACCTAAACAAAATAAAAATAAAAATAAAATAAACCTAAAATAAAATAAAATAAAAACTAAATAAAAACCTAAACCTAAAAAACAAATTTAGAAATAAAACCAAAAAGTAAATATAAAATAAAAGTGAAACCTTAACCTAAAAAAACCAAAACATAAAATAAAAATAAAATAAACCTAAACCTAAACCAAGATAAAGTAAACTAAAATAAATAAAATCCTAACCTAAACCTAAAATAAACTAAACTGAAACCTAAACCTAAACTAAATAAAATAAAATAAAATAAAAAATAAATACTAAAACTAAAACAAAAATAAAAACCTAAAACCTAAAGATAAAAAAATAAAATAAAAACTAAAACCTAAACCTAAAATTAAAAAGTAAAACCTAAAAAGTAAAAAATAAAATAAAATAAACTCAACTAAAATAAACCTAAAAGATAAAATGACTAAAAGATAAACTAAACCTAAATACAAAATAAAAAAATAAACTATAAAATAAAATAAAAAAATAAACTAAATGACCAAAATAAAGATAAAATAAACTTAAAATAAAATAAAATAAATAAATAATAAATAAACTAAATGAAGCTAAATAAACTAAACTATTCAATAAAAAAAATTCTAAAACCTAAAAATCCTAAATAAACACTAAACCTAAACCTTAAAATAAAAACAAAAAAGTAAATAAATAAAACCTAAAAATAAAATAAATAAATAAACCTAAACCTAAATGAAATAAAATAAAATAAAAACTTAAACTAAAACCAAAACCTAAACCTAAACCTAAAAATAAAATAAAATCAAAAATTAAACTAAAAAAAAAATAAAATAAATAAAAACTTAAATTAAACTATAAAATAAAATAGACCTAAAACTATAAAACCTTAATAAAATAAAAAGGAATGTAAAATAAAAATAAAATAAACCTAAAATGAAATAAATAAAAACTAAATAAACACCTAAACCTAAAAAATAAATTTTAAAATAAAACCAAAAAGTAAAAAAAAAAACCTAAACCTTAACCTAAAAAAAAACCTAAACCTAAAATAAAAATAAAATAAACCTAAAGCTAAACTAAAATAAACAGAAATAAAATTAACAAAATCTAAAATAAAGTAAATTTAAATATAAACCTAAACTAAATAAAATAAAATAAATAAAAAATAAAGCCTTAAAATAAACTAAAAATACAAATCTAAAACCTAAACCTAAAAAAATGAAATAAAAACCTAAACGTAAACTTAAAAATAAAAAGTAAAACCTAAATCTAAAAAATAAAATAAAAATAAAACTCAACTAAAAATAAACCTAAACTTGAACCTAAACCAAAATAATAAACTAAAATAAAAACCAAAAATAAAATAAATAATCCTAAAATAAATAAACTAATTAAAATACAAAATAAACTAAATAAAATAAAATAAAATAAAATAAATAAATAAAAAATAACTAAACTAAAATAATAAACTCTTGGTTTGTAATTTAAAAAAAACCATAAACCTACAACCCCAAAACAACCATAACCTTAAACCTATAAACTTACCTAAACCAAAATTCCTAAAAAAGCCAAGCCTAAAACCCCTAAACCCTGATCCTAATCCTAAAACCTAATCTTGATCCTAAATCCTAAACTAAATCCTAAACCTAAACTTTACCCCCAATCCTGACCCACAAATCTAAACCCTTCAGGGAAAACCAAGACCACTAAACCTACCAACTGACCTAAACAAAATAAATAAACTAAACTAAATGAAATAGAACAAACCTAAATAAAATAAAAATAAAACTAAAATGGCTAAATAAACTATGCCTCTTTAATTAAATTTAAAAATAATCATATTCATCTAAATCCTAAACCCTAACTAACCCACTGACCAAATAACCCTAAATCTAATTCTTAATCCTGACCTAGGCCCTAGCCCTAACCTAACCCTAGCCACACCCACTCCCAAAACCATATAACCCTGACTCACACCTAAACTAAATAAAACCCAATCCTGACTAGTCAACCCTACATAACCCTACCACCCAGATCCACACAAAACCTAAAATACTACACTAAATGATCTAAAATAAAATAAATAAAACCTAAACCAAAATAAAATAAAAATAAAAGAAATAAAACTTAAACTAAACTAAACTTAAACTGAAATAATAAAAATAAATTGAAACCAAACTAAAACAAAATAAATTAAAACTTAAAATTAAACTAAAAAAAATAAACCTAAATAAAATAAAAGTGAAATGAAAAATGAAAAAAATAAACCCAAATTAAAATAAAATAAAAACTAAATTAATACCTAAACCTAAAAAATAAACCTAAAAATAAATAAAAATTAAAACCTCAACCTAAACCTTAAACTAAAAGGAAAAACCTAAACCTAAAATAAATAAAATAAAATAAACCTAAACTTAAATTAAAATAAACTAAACTAAAATAAATAAAACCTAAACCTAAACCAAAATAAACTAAACCTAAACCCTAAACTAAATAAAATAAAATAAACTAAAAATAAAACTAAACCTAAACTAAAAAATGAAACCTAGATATAAACCTAAAATCAAAACCTAAAACCTAAACCTAAAAAATAAAAAATAAAACCTAAACTAATCCTAAAAAATAAAAAAAAAAATAAAACCTAAACTTAAAAAACAAAAAAGTATAAAACTAAATTTAAAAATAAACATAAACCTAAACTTAAACATAAAAAATAAACTAATATAAAAAACCTAAACTAAAATAAATAAAACATTAATAAATAAAATAAACTAAACAAAAAATAAAAAATAAACCTAATTAAAATAAACTAAAATAAACAAAAAAAACCTAAATATACCAGTTTACTTAATTTAAAAATAAACCTAACCTAAAACCTGATTCCTAAACCAAAAACATAAACCCTACACCCTAAACCCTTCAAAATAAAAAAAAATTACATAATAAAATAAAAAAACCCTAACCCTAAACCCTAAACTCTGAATCTAATGCTAAACCCAAAACCCAAAACCATAAACCTACAACCCTAAACCCTAAACCCTGAACCCTAAACACCAAACCCTAAACCCTAAAACCTAAACACTAAACCCTAAACCATAAACACTAAACCCTAAACACTAATCCTAAATCCTAAACCCTAAACCCTAAACGCTAAACCCTAAAACTCTAAACTCTAAACCCTAAACCCAAAACCTTAAAATCCTAAGAACTGAAACCTAGAAAATAAAATAAAAATAGACTAAAATAAAATAAGGACTAAATTAAAATAAAAAACCTAAACTAAAATAAAAACACTAAACTAAATAAAAATAAAAAATAAACCTAAATAAAAATAAAAAATAAAATAAACTAAAATAATTAAAAAGTAAACTAAGTAAACCTTAACCTACCAGTTTACTTAATTTTTATTTTTTAAAAAAAACCCAAAACTGTAAACCCTAAAATTAACCTTAAACTTTAAACCCTAAACCGTACACACTAAACCTAAAACCCTAAACCCTAAACCCTAAAACCCTAAATGCTAAATCCCAAACCCTAAAACTTACAACCCTAAACCCTAAACCCAAAACCTCAACCCCAAACCCTAAATCGTAAACCCAAAAAAACCCTAAACTCTAAACCCGAATCCAAAACCACCTAAACTGAAAAAATCTTCTATCTCCTTTATTTCTTTGGTGCTCTAGCGAATTTCATTTCCCTATGGTGGTGCATATCCTCTGTTATTGGTGATTTCAATTCGACGGGTTCGTTCGGCTTATGACTTCTTCTATCATGCACTGCTACTGATCATAGTCACATTTTCTACTTCCCTATGGGGAAATCCTGACTTTATGGCTGCTCTCGCTAAGATTTCTAACTCTTTGGGGGATTCTAGCTTAAATCGATTGCTGGCTTCAAAATCTTTCAAAGATGTTCTTGCCAGTAAGGCTAATTATGTTGGTGAGTCTCTCGAGTTTATCTCGACTTCCTTCCATGGTGTACCTGGAATAATGTGTTCTAATTATATTGGGAAAGGCTTGCGAAGCCATTTGAATTCATGTTGGTGGGTAAATTGACTTAGTGTCATCCTACTTTATAGAATATTTGATCTTTCTTTCATAGCTTGAAACTTTATTGAATTGTTTTTATTGAATTGATTGATTCCCGCCATGTATTGATTCAACTTTCCAATGATTTGGAATACTCTCATGTTTTTTATCGATGCTCATATTTTATTTTAAATTGTCATATGAGATTGTTGAAATGGATGCCACTTTTTGATATTAAGGAGGAATCTTTTATTATTTTGGTTTGGATCTCTCTTCCTAATTTGCATGTCCACTTCATTAATTATGAATTTCTTTTTACTGTGGGTGCATTATTCAGTCATCCATTTCAAGTTGATCAGGAAAATACTTTTAATACTCGGCCATCTATTGGTCAGATCCTAGTCGAGTTGAATATAACTAAAAAATTTCCTACGGAAATTTGGCTAGGATCAGAGAAATATGGATATTTGCAAAAAGTCAACTTTGAGAACTTTCCTACTTTTTATTCCCATTGCAAAATTCATGGTCATGGAGTTTTGGATTGCTTTATGGTTCACCCTCACCTTAAGAAACCCAAACTAGTTAATAATAATTCAGATCCCAATCTTAAGGTGTCCTCGATTAAATCACAAAAATCTGTTCCTATGGACATTTCTTTACCTGAAATTGAGGGACATTATCTTAATCCCCCCACTATTCCTATGGACAATGTTGCAGTTCTTAAGACTAATCAAGTTTTGGATGTCAGTCATGTTAATAAGGATGCCTTAACATTTAACGGTCTTGTACAATTTAATTCTCTCGATATTGGTAATAATATTGATTTCGGTTACATTATTGCTAATATGTAACTTTGGATGGATCAACTCCTGTGATTTTCTTACTTCTTTTCCACCTTTAATTGAAAACCATGTGATCTAGATGAGGGCTTGAATGGTGAGCAAACTAATGGAAAAGCTTCCCGACTTGGGCACTTGTTCTTTAAATGGCTCTAATCCTTCTCGCTTCTTCATTCTAAGGTTGAGCGATTTCTATTACACTTCAACATAATACTAATTTGGAATAAGGTGAAGTGGATTGTAATGATGCTTTAAATGTGCAACCTTATTCCAAAAATATCCACGAATAAATGGTGATGTTGTGGATATTTATAATAAGTTTCAAACTATTTTTAGGAAGAAAAATAAAAGTCTTAAAACTAAACTTTCTAATTTTGCTAGAATTACTATATCTGGCTCTTCGACTGAAAAATAAATAGTTGGACATCTAATGGTAGAATAGCTTCAGACCCATACACTAAGGAGAAAAGAGTAGACTGTGTTGGAGTTAAATATATGGTGCAGTAGGCCCACGAGGCTTCCACTAACTGCTCATGCTCTATTGTCGAGTCAATCTAATAGGCTTGGGACTTCTCTTGTGGTAGTTTGCCTTTATTTAAGTAATCCATGAATGGTTACCTCTAATATAACTCATTGTCCTTCTTAACAATGGCAACCTCCCCTTCAAGAGAGTACTTTTTAATGAGTTCAATATCAATAAGGGATAAGACTTGTCTATTTTAGACATTTCTTGATATGGGCTCATCTTTCGGACATGCCAACTCCTTGGCAAGCTTGGAAAAGCATATGCTATGACATTCTGTCCTTGAATAATCTTATAAATGGTAACCTCTGGGATTTGGGCCAACAACTCCATGATGTACTTGGGGTATGAAGGTAATGTCAAACTATGAGAGGATCATGCACCATCATGCCAACCGTCTAGAAATCGTCGACCATGTCATGAGATATTGTTGTGGATTGATCCTAGAGATTAAGTTCACTTTTTGAGGATGCATCTAGTGTTGTATATTTTGGAATGCAAAGATTAAAGCTAGTCAATGCTTTTTAATGGGTGTAAAATTTTCCTCAGCAGGGATTAGATGATGACTGAGGTAGTAGAGTGCATTTTCCTTCCCTTCGTCATTGGCTTGGGCAAAATGAAGCACCAAGGGAGTCGTCTAATGCAGCAGCGTAAAGTATAAGCAACTTGCATGGGATTCGGGGCTACTAGAATTGATGGCTTCATCAGGTAACGCTTGATGTCTTCGAAGGAATTCTTACACATATTATCTCACTTGAACTTGGCAACCTTTTTGATAAGTGCTGAGAATGGCTGACATCTTTCTGATGGGTTTGATATAAAGCATCTTAGATAGTCCAACTACCCTTGGAATGATCTGAGTTGAGTTAAACTTTTAGGGTGTGTAATTTCTAATATCGTCTTGATCTTCTCTGGATTGATTTTGATTTCCTGGTGTTGAAGAACAAACCCAAGGAATTTTCTTGAAGCTACTCCGTATATACATTTCAACACATTCATTTTGAGGTTAAATTTTCTTAACTACTCGATAACTACTGTCAAGTCAAAGAGATGGTCTTCCATTTCTCTACTTTTGAGCATGAGATCATCGACAAAGCACTCAATTTGATGATGAATGAGTTCATCAAAGATTCAAGTTATAGCCCGCTGGTATGTAGCATTGGCATTTTTAAGGCTTAAAAGCATGACCTTATAGTAATAGATTTTGATTGGGGTTCTAAAAGTAGTGTTTCTTTCATCTTCAGGGGTCATCTTTATTTAGTTATATCCAGATGTGCCATCCATGAAAGAGAAGATTGCATGAGATAAGGTAATGTCCACCATCAGCTCTGGGATTAGTAGTGGAAATTCATCTTTTAGATGCCTTATTTAAATCCCTAAATTTGAAGAATATGTGAATTTGACCATTTATTTTCTTTAACTAGGACAATGATGGATAACCAAGTAAGCTATTTTTCTTCTCAGATGAAGCCAACATTGATCAGTTTCTTGACTTCATAAATGGCCTATTGTTATATGTCTAATCGCATGTGTCTAAGAACTTGCTTGATAGGGTTAGCAGTAGGCTCTTTTGCTAGTTTATTGACCGCTACGTTAGGAGCCAATCCAGGCATCTCTTCATAACTCCATGCAAAGCAGTCCTTAAACTCAGTCAATAGCCTAAGTCATTGGTTTCAATTTCATTCAACAAAGAATTGCTAACCTTATAAGACTCATCATATGAACTAAATTCTAAGTCTATATGGATATTAGGTGTAATCTTGGTAACTGGGACATATCTTCTACTAGCTAGCCATTAAGGAGGTTTTCCACCACTAGGACTGCCTCTGAACTAACCTCTTCCTCTTCCTAGTGGAGGTCAGGTCGTCCTACCCATATGTTCAAATAGAATAACAAACTGTGGGTGGAATTTAATATCAGGCTCCACTTCCTCCTCCATGTCTATTTGCACTCCCCTTTATTTTTCTTTTTATTTTCTCTTTTCTTTTCTTTTTCTTTTTCTCATTCCTTTTTTTTCTTTCTTTTTCTTTTTCTTTTATTTTTAAAATTTTGTCAAGTTTATGAGAATAGACTTGTTGATTTTGAGGGAGGTAGTAAAAGCATCCTTATATATCTTTCTTGAGCGTAAATGGCTTGAGATCTCCTTTGATATAGTAGACAATCTCACCTCTCATGAACTTCATACACTGATGTAGAGAGGATGGAATAATGTTGTTCTCATGCATTCATGGTCTCCCAAGCAAAGTGTTGAAACATGTATCCGAGTATGTAATATGAAACTTGGCTTCGGTCTTCCAATCATCTATATCCAAGGAAAACACTACGAAGCCTAAGGCCTATTGACCTTACTTTTGGAGTGCAGATTCAATCTTCCCATCTTAGAATTAGGAGTCTTCTAGATATTAAGACTTTTCTAGTCATAAGACACTTCTAACAATTAGGTAAACTCTTAACCTATGCCTAAATACTTAGAAGGGTTAACCATAGAATTAGGTTTTTCCTTAGGATTAGGATAATCCACCTACCCTACAACCCAAGTCCAATTCATGTTCTCCTTCTCAAACCAAATTTCAAGTTCAATTCAAACATCAAATTCAAATCCAAATCTAAGCCCAAATTCCAAAACCAAATGATTGAAGCCCATGATCAAATCCAAACTGAAATCCTTCTTAAGCCATATGACCTATCCCACGGATTTAGCCAAATCTTAATCCAAATCAATCCAAAATCAATTGATTTTCTCATAATCAATTTATATCTTCAATTATCTTCCTAAATAGAAATCAAATCTGCATTCAAATTATCAAAACTAAATCAAATTAAATCAAAACCCTTCTTAAGCCGTATGACCTATCCCATGGACTTAGCCAAATATTAATCCAAATAAATTCAAACTCAATTGATTTCTTCACAAATCAATCATATTTTCAATCACCTTCACAAATTTAAATGAAATATACATTTAAATCATCAAAACTAAATCAAACCAAATCAAAATCCAAACCTAAGCCACATGACCCAACTCCATGGACTTAGCCAAATTCCTTCAATCCAAAACCCAAATTCAATTGATTTTCTCATGAATCAATCACACCTTCAATCATATTCACAAATATAAATGAAATCTATAATCATCAAGCCAAACCAAAATCAACCCAAGTCAAACCTAACTTAATCCTTATGACTTGAGATGTTCAAATGAACCAAAACTCATTTGAACCTAAGCCAATTGCAATTGAATTTATATATCAATCCCAAATCGATATATAAACTCAACTAAATCAAACTCAACCCAACATCAAGCCAACTAAACCAAATTGGTCCACTTGATTCAAAGTGGCCAATTTGACCTATTTGAGCCAAGTTCTAATCCTACCAAAATTGGATTGAACCAAGTCCATCAAAACTTCCCATCATGATTGTTGATCACCCCAGGTTGACTAATTGTCACAAATTAGGTCAAACCAAGTCAACTTTGACCAATTGACCTTAACTTATGAACTAGCTAAATTACAACCTATGTCGAATCCTTAAAATTAATGACTCATACCAATTCGAAATCAATATTTTTATATGACGACCTTCAATTGAGTAAAACCAATCTCAATTGGCCCTCCTGACCCAAGTTGACCCAAATTGACCTAAGAGATCAAATTGGGTCAAATCAAAATATAAACCAAATTGATTGTAATCAATGGCTCAAGTTCATTCCAAATTGATTATTGAACTTGACCTAAGCCATGATTGGACTCAATTAAGCCCAACTGACCTACTTAGCCCAAATTGACCTAAAGATTAAAGTTGTACTAAATCAAAACCAAATCTAAATTCATTGAAACTAAAGCCTATAATTATCTTCAATTGGTCAACTAAACCCAAACCAACACCCAACCCAAGCCAATTTGGCCAATTTGGTCAAATTGGTTAACTTTACCCATTTGACCCAATTTAATTCAAATGAGCCAAAATAAATCTAAGCTAAACTAAACTAAACCAATTGAACCAAAATATCCCAATTGATCATAGGAACTTGAACCAATTTGACCAATTGGTAAACTTGACCCAACCTAACCCAATTTGACTTAAATGAGTCAAATTAAGCCAAACCTAACCAAATCAACTCCAATTGACTTGAAATTTGGGCTAACCCACTTTTGGCTCATTTCAAATCTGCCCAAATCAAATCCAATGCCAAATAATCATTCTATGCTTAGTTCAAGGGCATCACATGAGACAAATATCCTATGTAAGTGGTCATTTTCATTCCTTGCACACTTGATACTCTCACAATGGTCGACCTAGGCACCTATGACACCGTCCAACCTGACCCAAGGGGTGGTTGGGTCATCCATGACTATAGGAGGTGAAATCACCTCACCCTCCACATTAGAGCATTTAAAACCCATAGGACACCCATGCTGGAAACCACCTTCGTACCTTCAACCAACCAAGCCAAGCCAACTCACCTCCTCCCTGCCACCCATGACTCCCTGAGATGGCCAGACAGCCACAAGAAGCCAAACCTGATCCCATCATCCATTCAAGATGAAGGGGGTATACACCCCCTCGTTTCTACTCAAACATAGAAAAAAAATCATTTCTCAGAGCCCTAGCTATCGAAGATGAGCTGCTAGAGCCATTCCCTAAGCTCCCAAGCTCATTCCTTGATCAAAAAATGCCATTCCCATCCATCCAGAAATAAGACACCCCATTGCTAACCTAACTTCCCCATTTCTCCATCCAACTCAAATTAACTTTGCAAGCACCTTCCCTAGGTTTCATAAAGCAAACTAATAATCTCCTAAGCTTCCAGAGCACCGAAAGTGGGACTTTGATCAAAGTCGAGGTCTAAATCATCATTCATTGCTTTCCAAATGAACATCAAGGAATTGATCCAATTATTCTTCAACAGGGCTTCATCTCCACTAGATGAAGCTTTCTTAATTGTTTCAGCCAATAGTCTTGAGCTCCGGTGAGGTATGCTTCCAAACCTGATCCTTAGGAAAACATTGGTTGGAGCTTTTTGAAGAAAACTTGCATCTCGTGTGATCTTGACCGTTGGATCCCCTCCGATTAATGTCTTGAAAGTGTGGGATTCTTTTGGAGTTGATCTGAGCTTGGGTAAGCTCAGATCAAGTGAGCAATGGAGGATAGACTCTAGTCTCACTCACACATGTGATGTTAGATCACACACGGTCCAATCTGCTTGATCGGAATGAATGGTCATGATTAGATCCACTAGATCGATCTGAATTAATCCCATTAATATGTAGGATTAAATAGTCACGATCTTAGATTAGATGGTGGGGCGGCGTGTCCATGACTGCAGCGATTGCCACATGGAAAGTGTGCCGCGTCAGCGCACCATGTGGCAATAATAGGATTAGGTTTTAATCAAGCTTAATTAATCTTTTCTAATGGATGAAACTTCTAAAAATTATTAAAAATCATAGCAAAATAAAAAAATGTAAAGAAATACTCATTTTAAAGGTATTTTAAAGGAGAATTAATTATAAATAATCTTAACTAATTTTGAACCATAATTAAGGTTTAAATGCAAATTTTATTAGCTTAATTACTTCAGTAATTAATCCTAAATTTTATGGGATAATTTAATGGGATGACCTCTGCCTACCATGATTTTTGTGGGATTTATTGCTCACTTAATTGGGAAAATTGACTAGTTAAACCTTAACTACTCTTTTAAGTTAATTAATGATTAATTAATCCAATGAATAGTAACAAATTGGTTAATTAAGTTTATTAATCATTGTTCAATAGTAAGTGAACTAATGAATAGGGTTAGACCCCTTTCCTAAGTTCATTTCATTCTTTAAAATAAAATTAATCAAGATTTAACTAATTAATTAAATCACTTAATCAAATTGAAATCATAATCACATCAGAGATTAATGAATTAAATCATGGGGTAGATCTTCAGGTGTATAATAACCTAAAAGAGTTTAATGAAATTATGGTTAGTCCACATGTGTGGGAAAACCATAAGAGTAATTAATTAAGTCCCTTAATTTAATTAACTATTAATCATGAGCCAATTACATTTGGCTCCTTTTATTTCCTAGGATTATTGTAAGTTTATTTTCCATGCATATCATGTTGGCTCATATTTATTTAGTTAATTACTTTAAGGTGACATAGGTAAGAATAATTAATTCATCTATTTAAGAGTTCAACTTAATTAACCCATAAAATCAACTTAATTACATTTCCTTAAATTAAATCAAATCACTAATGTGGGAATGGGTTTAAAATAACAAGTGATGATTTCTCTTTTCTATTTAAATCAAATCAAATCCAAAACCTAATTAATAAAGAGGCTTGGTTTGCTTTAAATAATCTTATTTGATTTTATTATCTTTAAGAGCTAGTTTGGTTGAATGAATCACATGCTTATATTTGATTGTCCTCTTTCCAATCATGTTAAATTTGGTATGTCATTTGAATTCATGCATCCATTTTTTTAAAATTAAGTAAAATATAATAGATTTTCTTTATGTAAGATTGCATGTGTTGATTTAAATTAATATATGCATGGCTATTATCACTATTAAATCCAAATGTGTTTTTCAAAAGCTTATAAATGAATAATAATATGTGTTATGATGCTAGTTATAAATACATAAGAAAAGCATGTGCTTATAGCTTAAGTGTATGAATGTTGAGTTCTCTTTCCTCTATTCAATTATTGATTTATATAAGATTGAATGGTAATGGGTACATAGTCTGGACATCCCGGGAACATGAGGCTTTAGCTAGCCCCAAGGAGTCCATTTGATTACCTCACTTCTATGGTATAACAATGGCAGGTACCCATTTATTTCATTCTTTATATTTCAACATTAAAATTTAGATAGAGCTTTAATTCATATATATAAATGATTCAATCAAAAAATATACAATCTTTGCATGGTTTTCTTTCCCTCATTTATGTATACATCCATGTGTGTCCAGGAAAAGCAAGTACATAGTTTGGACATCCCGAGAATATGAGACATTAGTTAGCCCCAAGGAGGTCATTTGATTATCTCACTTCCCTGGTTTAACAACAACACCTACTTGCCTATACCTTTGTACATGTATATGTATATGTGATTAGTGAATGAAAATTCCATTTTAGATTAAAATTGCATGCATTCATATTTGATTTAGTGGTTAAATTAATTAGCCATATTATTTGGAGCTTACTTCCTATGTTCATGTATACGAATTTACATATGTTTGAATGCAAATGGGTATATAGTCTGGACATCTCAAGAATATGATGCTTTAGCTAGCTCCAAGGAGGTCAATTTTGATTACTTCTCTTTGGATTAACAATGACACATGCCTATTTATTTTTATTCTTATGTCTTTTTGTATAAGAATTTGGATAAAGTTTTAAATTAATATGTTTAAATAATTCAATCAAATAAAATATAAATTCTAAACATACATACATTCATCATTTAAGTGTGCTAAAATATGTTGCATGTATAGATACACTTAGGATTAAATCCTATGCATGTTACATGTGATGGGAAGGAATGATTTAATATATTTCATGTGGTAGCAATTCAGGTAAATTAATCTTAAGATGCCTTTCATTTTGAATAAGATTATTTAAAGTGAACCTAAACTTTAAATTAATTAATTCATTTAATAAGCCATTCACTAAAGAGAACTAAATCAAATTAATATACTTTAGAAAGTGACTTAAGGTATGGATGAAAGAGGACAACCCTCTTTTTCTCTCTTTATAATACTTAGTTGCTAAGTGTAATCAAATGAAACAAAAGAAAATACAAATTAAAATTCTCAAATTTATTAAACTACTTCAAGTGAAATCAACCTTTCATGTTAAATTGAATCCTTCTACACTTAGAAATATAACACTAATACAAGACTTACCACACAAGCCTTGATACACACATTTGAATTATGTCACCACTTCTAGCTCAAAGTTAGTAAGGTGTATGATGTGATGTATGTTTTGTTTTATAATGTATTATTTTAGATTAGATGTTAGGGTGTATGCTTCATAGATTGGATGATAGGCTAATATTAGCCTAATCATATTTTCTACAGGGGATTATGCATAATGGATGCTTAAAAATAAATGTGGGTTCTCTTTTGCAAGTTGCATACATCCTTAAGCATAATCCAAGTTAGGATAGGTGGGTTTAGTTACCCATGTGTAGGGTGCTAAGTTCAAATTATAAATACAACTACTTCAGATTATATGTATATTTAGTTAACCTCCATTTTGTAGGTGTAGTTAGATTTACTTTTCCCATATAAATGTAATTTTTGCAATAGGAATTAGGATTAGTACTATGAGGGATTAGGATGAAGAGTGGCCAAAAGGCTTTGTCCTAGGGTGCCCTATGATGTCTTTGAAGCAAGAACCATCCAAATCAAAGAAAGAACCAAATCAGAAATGGAGTTATGAAGAAAGAAGACACCCATAGCATTTAATACCATTATGATTATTCTTTCATATTCCACGTTGTATAAAAGTAGAGCTCAACTACCCATCTTTTCTCTCTTCGGGTTGTACGGTGGTACCCGACCGCATCGACCTTTTATTCATTTACGATAGTTTATATAATTGTTTGATGTTATGTTTACATTATGCATTAGGATAACATGCCTTTCATAGTTTCTTAAATGACTGATGCTTCAATGTGTTGCTTGGATACAATTATGCTCTTAGGATAAAAATAACTTTTCTACCAAACTAATCACTCATAACTAAATTTTAAATAACTCATAACCTCATCATAAAGCCTAAGACATAAATACAATAATTAAAAGATTTAGCAATCCCTTAGCTATATGTTTTTATGTTTCACATCATGAATGCATATTCTTTCTCTCTTGAACATGAAGGATCTCCATCCTTGCACGATAAAGGAATGCTTAACCTGTGAAGGCATCCCTTGTGGTGTAGAACACCTTCTTGTAGCTGATTTGACCCATAACCAAAATGACGTGTCTAAAATAAAATAAAATTTGAAAAGATTTCTCATTTATATATTAAGTCATATGCTCATACCACTCATGCTCTCTTAGGAGTGTGTTTGACTTTAGTCTCTTTCTAATTAAATAACTACGCTAGCTATCTTGCAATTTATAAGACTAAACTACTTGGTTTTAAAATCATAGGAGGAGTTAGCTAGCAACATCTCTAGGAAATTATTAGTTCAGAAGTTGGACAATTTATTCTCTCTTGTAGAGGTAAACCCTCATGTCTACCTGTCACTTAGATTTAGGTGGTTCTTTAGTTCATACTAAAGTTCCCTAGATTTAGGATCTGAGGTTGTTATTTCTTTCGGGCTATGAGCATAAATACTCACCTCTTAGGCATTCTCACAACCTTTTGTTGGTGGATAACTCAAGTACATTCATAGACCCATCATGTCTTAGGAGTCTTTATTACATGATTAGGTCCACTGTAAGGTGATGCATCAAAAAGTACATCATACCTTAATGTTGTACACCTAAAAAAGTACCCCTATGATCTTGGTGCTCCACCCCCCCCCCCCAATCCTACATCAAAAAATAAACACCACAAGGCCCTCTCACCTTGTTCATTGAATCCTCTCAACATCCTCTTTTCTTTTTTGAGTTTGGAGTTGTTGATCCTCATGTAGGCAAGGGTTCTTAGACTCATAATGTTGACTAATACACATGGGTCAACAAAAACTTTGCATAGTCTATATCTGCCAACATCCACTGTAATGTAAAGAGCCAGTTATGCTCGGTTGTCCCTAGGAGTAAGTCCTCATTGCTGAATGTAACTACTAAGATGTCCTTCGAGTGGCATGCCTCCTATTTAGAAGTAGACAGCTGAGCTAAGCATATCTTTAGATCAAGTAAGGCCTTGATTAGTGATTCCATCATCTCTTTGGATAAGACAAGGGTGTTGTATACTTAACTTTGAAACTTTCTAAGGTGAGTTAGGACATTATAATCAACTAGCTTGCTCCTCCAAAAGCATATCCATGGGTGGAGCATCTTATGGAGGGGCTATCTCCTCATTGAAACCAATGACTTGACCTTTATCGAGGTGCTACCCAGGAGGTAGAACTTTTCTTCTAGGTTGACTTGATGATTTCTTGGAATGATGAGCTTGTAAAAAGTTTTACCTTTTCATCAGGCATATCTACAGCTTCTCCTATGGGATCCTCAGAGTTAGTTATCTCCAAGTAAATCTCAGGAAGTGAACTCGATTGATTCACAGAAGGATAGTTCGACTCTAAATCAAAAAAGGAAAGGAACAAAACTATTAGTGTTATTATTTTTATTTAGACTCTGAGAGCTTTCAGTAGGAATAAAATCAAGAGCATAAGTATTTCAGCTTTCTTCATTAATTTCTTTTTGGGTGGAGGTACATGATAAAAATCATGTAATGTAAGCAGAGTAAGAGATTTAGTGCCCTTATCCATAGATACAATGCTCCTGCCAGTAGAAGAGGAGCTAGTAGAAAAGGTAGTTGCTACAATGATGGAGGGAGCACTGGACTCAGACAGTGGCTGCACTACTAGATTGTCTGGAACAAATATGGTGAGCTGTTGCAACTGCTAGGCTATCACCTTCCCTAAGTTATCCTTTGTAACTAGCAAACCTTCCTTGGTGTGTTGGAGGTTTGAGCCACTTCACTCACCTGCAAGGAAAGCTTCTTGATTTTAGAAGTAATCTTCTTAGAGGTTCGAGATAAGGAGATATACTAACATTCTTTGGTCTTAAGAGGATCGTAAGTATCCCCAAGGATTACTCTAACAGAACTGGATGGTTATTCTAATAAGTATTCCCTAGGGATAACTATGGCTCTCAACTTCTACTTGCACTCAAGCTAGTCTTTAAAAGTGATACAATCCTCTAAGACATTGCCTAACATGCGATGGTTAGGGCAATAGCTAGGATCATCGCTATTGCCCACTTCCTCTAGTCTCTTAGGCTCTGGTAATTAAAAGTCAGGTTCTTTTAAGAGATTCTTAAAGATTTTCCTAACTACCTCCCAATTGAATGAATATGGCTTATTCAATCTATCGGCAAGAGTAGGTGGAAAGTAGCTACCTAGCGAGTGATATGAATACTACTGCTGGGTTGGCATCTAAGGTGGTGGAAATGGTCATTATGGCGCTCCGGGTGGCGGTATGATGGTAGTGATGGAAGAGGAGGTGGCAAGGAGGCTGGCTAGTAGTTTCTCATACCAAACTCACGGTGGCTACTTCCCTCGTCCAATAACACAATTGTCCCTGACTTCTTCTCTTGGCTTGGGCCTAGATGATTGGACGGGAAAGGGCAACAGTTTGACTTTCTATTTTAGGTTATCCATCTTGTTGATTAATTTCTCAAATATTTTAATTGTAAAGCTCTTAAGCATGAAGGTGACCAAGCCTTGGATATTCTTGAGAAGAATCTCAATGGCATGTTGTTCGGACAGCTGTGGTTCATGTTTCATGCTTAAGTTGCGCCACCTAAGAATGTAATCAATAAAGGACTCGTTGAGTTTTTATTTCTCTAAAATAAGGTCGCCTACAATCACCCTCTGCTGAGCTCTAACAAACCTCTCGTTGAAGAGGTGCTCCAACTCAACAAAAGTCTTCACCAAACCGTTAGGCAGTTCGATGTACCAATCAAATGAAACACCTGACAGACTACTAGAAGAAAGAAAGAAAAGTGTGTTGTATGTGTTACAGGCTCTAAAGTGTGCAATGTGTTATCATTGGGCTCCCAGCGGCATCAAGATCTCGAAGGAAGGTGGGACAAAACCCTAAATAAAATAAAAACTAAATGAAAACCTTAACCTAAAAAATAAACCTAAAAATAAAACCTAAAAATAGATAAAAAATAAAACCTAAACCATAAAAAAAAAAACTAAACCTAAAATAAACAAATAAAGAAAACATAAAGCAAAACTAAAATAAACTAAACTAAATTAAAGAAAACCTCAGCCTAAACATAAAATAAACTAAACCTAAACCTTAAACTAAATAAAATTAAATTAAATTAAAATAAACCTAAACCTAAACTAAAAAACTATAAAATAAACCTAAAATAAAACCTAAAACCTAAACTTAAAATAAAATAAAACCTAAACATATAAAATAAAAAACCTAAAACCTAAAAAAATAAATAAAATAAAAAATAAACTACATAAAACAAACTAAAAAAATAAATTAAAAAAACCTACTAAAATAAATAAACTTAAAATAAAAGAACTAAGTAAAACAAAAAAATAAACCTAAATAAAAAATTAAAAATAAATAAACTAAATAAATAAAATAAACTAAATAAACTAAATAAACATAAACCTGTTTTCTTGGTTTAAAACAAACCCTAAACACCAAACCCTAAACCCTAAATCTTAAACCTTAAATCTGTACCCTAAACCACTACTAAAGCTAACCCTGCCACAGGCCAAAACCCTGATCACAGGCCCTGAGCCCAAACCCTGGGCCACAATGCTACCATGAGCCACTGAGCCTAAACCCTGGCCACATCTTACCCCACTGGCCTGACACTGGGCCCTCAGTACCCTGGGCCACAGGCCTAAACACAGGCCATAAACCCTAAACTGAGACAGGCTTTTTGGGCCATGCCTAGGCTGACCTGAGCTCTGATCCCAAGGCTGAGCTGTGCCCTGACTTAACCAGGCCCTGACCCTGATCCTGGGACCTAAGACCCTGATCCTGGGCCACTCCTGGGCTCCCAGGCCCTAAACCACAAAACCTGACTAAAGAAACCTAAATAAGATAAATAAATAAACAAGATAAAGATAATAATAAGATAAAATAAACCTAAACTAAAATCTAAACCTAAACCTAAAATAAGATAAAATACTAATAATAAAAATAAAATAAATAAAAAACTAAAAAAATAAACTAAATAAAGAAAAACCTAAATAAAATAAACCTAAAAAAAACTAAATAAAAACCTAAACCTAAACTTAAAAAATAAACCTAAAAATAAATAAAAAATAAAACCTAAACACTAAACTAAAAATAAAAACTAAACCTAAAATAAAAGTAAAAAAAATTAACCTAAACCTAAAATAAACTAAATCTAAACCCTAAACTAAATAAAATAAAATAAACTAAAAGTAAACCTAAACCTAAACTAAAAAATAAAAAATAAAAATAAACCTAAAAGAAATACCTAAAACCTTAACCCTAAACCCTAAACCAAAACTAAATAAAACATAAAAATAAAATAAATAAATAAAACCTAAACCAAAATAAAATGAAAAAATAAAATAAAATAATACATAAATTAAAAGTTAAACCTAAACCAAAACATAAAAAGAAAAGAAAATTAAAATTAAAAACTAACCTAAAATATAATAAATAAAAACTTAAATTAAAATAAAAAATACCTAAAATAAAATAAAATAAATACTAAATAAAAACCTAAACCTAAAAAATAAACCTAAAAATAAAACATAAAAATAAATAAAATATAAAACCTAAACCCTACATTAAGAAAACCTAAACCTAAAATAAAAATAAAAATAAAACCTAAACCATAAATAAGACAAACTAAACTAAAATAAATAAAACCTAAACCTAAACCTAAACCGAAACCAAAACTAAATAAATTAAAATAAACTAAAAATAAATTTAAACCTAAGCTAAAAAATAATACTTAAAAATAAACCTAAAAATAGAAACCTTAAACCTCAACCAAAAAAATAAAATAAAAACTTAAACCTAAACCTAAAAATAAAATATAAAACTTAAACCTAAAAAATAAAATAAAAATAAAACTCAACTAAAAAATTAGCCTAAACCTAAACCTAAGTATAGAAAAAAAAAAGCTAAAATAAATAAACCTAAAATAAATAAACTAAACTAAATAAAAATAAACCTAAATAAAATTAAGTATAAAATAAAGTAAAATAAATAAATTAAATAAACCTAAACCTAGATATGCTTAATTTTAAAAAATGTAAAAAATTAACAAAACCCAAACTCTCTAAACCACACCCTGCTCAAACTCTACTCTACCCTATGCCATAAACACTAAACCCTAATTCCTAAATCTACAACCCTAAACTAAAATAAACTCAAACCACTGCACTCTAAATCAACATTAAACCCTAAAACAAAACTACAATCTATATTAAATAAAACTAAATAAAATAAAATAAAAAACATAAACTTAAATAAAATAATAAATAAATACCTAAACTAAAACCTAAACCTAAACCTGGCGAAACCTAACCTAAACTAAAAATAAAATAAAATAAAATTATAAATAAAACTAAAATAAAATAAAACCTAAACTAAACTAAAAAAATAAATTAAGCCAAAATAAAAATCTAAATAAAATAAAAATTAAATGTAAAATAAAATACAATAAACCTAAAATATTATAAAATAAAAAACTAAATAAAACCTAAACCTAAAAAATAAATGAAAATAAATCCTAAATGATCTAAAATATAATGTAAACAAATAAACCTACTAAACTAAAATAAACTAAATAAAATAAAACCTAAACCTAAACCTAAACCTAAGATAAACTAAACTAAAACTCTAAACTAAATAAAATAAAATAAAATAAACCTAAACAAAACTAAAAATAAAACCTAAAATAAGCCTAAAACTAAACCTAAGAGAAAATAAAATAAAACCTAAACCTAAACCTAAAATAAAATTAAAACCAAACCTAAAAATAAAATAAAGATAAAACTAAACTAAAAAAATCTAAACCTAAACCTAAAAACTAAAATAAAATAAAAATAAAATAAACTAAAATTAAATAAAATATACTAAATAAATAAATAAACATAAACTGTTGGTTTGCTTTTTTTTTAAAATCCTAAACTTTAAACCTTACCACTAAATCTGAACCTACCCTAAACAAACTCCTAACTGAGCCTGCACTAACCCCAAACACTAAACCACAATCCTTAACCATAGGCCTGATCCACAACTGATCCTCCTCTCTTACCACTGGTGACCATGACCCTGGTCTGGGCCACTAGGCCCACTAACCCTGATCTGGGCTCTGATCTAAATTCTGGATTAAAGGCATAAACCCACCCTCACACCAAACCCAACCACAAACCGGGTGGCCTGATAAAACCCTAAGATGGCCACAAAAATGCTGAGCCAGAGGCTAAACACTAAATCCACTGACCTGAGCCCTAAACCTGAGCCTAAATTCTAAACCTAGGCCTAAACCCTGAGCACTGGCCTAAACCCAAAACATAAACTAAATAAAACCTAAAATTAAATGATTAAAAAAAACCTAAACTTAAATAAATAAGATAAGATAAAATATAAAGGCCTAAACCAAAAAAATAAAATAAAATAAAATTAAACTAAAAATAAAAAGCTTAAACTTAAACTAAAAACCAAAATAAATAAACTAAAATAAATAAAACCAAAATAAATAAAAAAATAAAAAAATAAATAAAATAAAAAAAAATTAACTAAATAAACCTAAACTGCATGTATAATTAATTTAAAAACCTAAACCCTAACCCTAAGCCAATCCCTAAAATCTATAACCCTAAACCCAAATCTACAACTGACCAAACTCTAAACTCTAAATCTAAATTGAAAACAAAAAAACAAAACCTAAACTGATAAGATCTAAATAAAATATAATAAAAACTAAACTAAACCTAAACCTACTAGCTAAAACTGAGCCTAAACCACCATAAACCTTAAGCTACCCTACTAACCCTAACTGACCCTAAACCTCAATAAAATAAAACTAAAATAAGATAAACTAAATTAAAATGTAAACCTAAACCTAAACCTGATAATAAACTAAAATAAATAAAAAAATAAATGAAATAAACCTAAATTAAATAAAATAAATAATACCTACCTGGGTTTAAAAAAGGACTCACCCCACCCTATCCTAAGCCCACTCTAAACCCTAAACCTAAACTAACTGACCCTAACCAGACCCTAAAGGCTTACCCTGAGCCTAAACCCTCTAATCCTAAACTAAAGCACTCACCATAAACCCTGATCCTCTGATCCAGCCTGATTGTGAGCTAAATCCCTAACCCTACTGAGCCAACCATAAATGAGGTGGAGCCTAAACTGACCTAAACAGGCCACAGGCCCTAGGCTGAGCCCTACTAACCATAAGATCCTAAACTGATCCTGATCCAAAGATAAACTAAAAAGCCACCCCAGGCCATGAGCCCATAACCAGCCAAACTAGACCCTGAGCCACAAATGCGGATTGAGCCCTAAATGCTGCAAAGCCTGGCTGAGCCCTAGGCCACTGAGCCACAAACCTAAACTGAGCCTAGCCACAAAACCTTAAAATAAAGACCTAAAATAAAATGGTTAAAACATAAATAAATAAATAAGATAAAATAAATGTATCAAGCTAAAATGAAATAAAAATAACTAAACTAAAATAAATAAACCTATAAACTTAAAATAAACTAAAATAAATAAACCTAAAATAAATAAATTAAAAAAAATAAAAATAAAAATAAACCTAAATAAAAAAAAAATAAACTAAACTAAATAAACCTAAACCTACTAGTATACTTAATTTTTTTTACATAAACCATAAAACCCTATACCCTAATCCCTAAAATCTACAATCCTAAACCATAAAATCTGCAACCCCAAACCCTGAACTCTAAACTCTAAACCCTAAACTATAAACCCTAAAAACCTAAAAACCTAAACCTAAACTAAATAAAACCTAAAAATAAAATAAATAGAAAACATAAACCAAAATAAAATAAAAAAATAAAATAATAATAACCTAAACTAAAACCTAAACTTAAACCTAAATGAAAATCTAAACCTAATCTTAAACTTAAAAATAAATTAAAATAAAAATAAAAACTAAACTAAAATAAAATAAATAAAAACCTAAACTAAACTAAAAAATAAAATAAAATAAAAACCTAAAAATAAATAAAAAATAAAACCTAAACCCTAAACTAAAAAAAATCTAAACCTAAAATAAATAAAATAGATAAACTAAACTAAACTAAAATAAAAAACTAAAATAAACAAACTAAAACCTAAACCTAAAATAAACTAAAAACCTAAACTAAACAAAATAAAATAAAATAATTAAAATAAACCTAAAACTAAACTAAAAAAATAAAAACTAGAAATAAACCTAAAAGAAAAACCAAGAAACCTAGACCTAAAAAAAATAAATAAGATAAAACCTAAATACCTAAAAATAAAAATAAACCTAAAAAATAATATAAAATAAGCTATAATAATAATAAATAAAATAAAGAAACTAAAATAAAAATTAAAACTAGATTAAATAAACATAAATTAAATAAAAAATAAACTAAATAAATTAAATTAACCTAAACCCTTGCATAATTTTTTTGTTTAAAAAATGATTAAACCAAACCCTAAATCATAAACTAACCCTAAACCCTAAACCTACCAGCTTACAACCCTTAAAACCCTAAACCCTAAACCATGAGCCCTAATTAAACTGTAAGATCCTAAACCCAGATCCACATGCTCTGAACCCTGAACTGAGCTGAGCCAACTCCAAACCACTGCCTACTAACCCCACCCTGGCCCCAAACCCTAAAACCAAACCACAACCCTAAAACTCCTAAACCTTAAAACACAAACACAAACTGACCCTAAACCCTAAAAAACCAAAAAACAAAATAAATAAACCTAAAATAAAATGATTAAAAAAAAAAACCTAAACCAAATAAATAAAATAAAATAAACCTAAACTAAAACCTAAAACCAAAATAAAAAATAAAATAAAATAAAAAAATGAAATAAAGTATAATAAATAAAGAAAACTAAACAAATAATACAAACCTAAACTTAGCTAAAACTAAACAAATAAATAAATTAAAATAAACTAAACCTAAGCTAAAATAATGCCTAAAAATAAACCTAAAATAGAAACCTCAAACCTCAACCTAAAAAAAAATAAAATAGAAACCTAAACCATACCTAAATAAAATATAAAACCTAAACCTAAAAATAAAATAAAATAAAACTCAACTATAAAATAAACTGAAGCTAAACCTAAACTAAAAAAAAAAATAAATAAATAAAAATAAACCTAAATAAAATAAATATAAAATAAAGTAATAAATAAACTAAATAAATAAACTCTTGGTATGCTTAATTCAAAAAAAAAAAAAAAAATAAATAACAAAAAAAACTCTAGGCAAACCCTAAACTTACAACTCTCTAAACCACCACATGCCATGAAACCCTAAACCTAATCCTTAAAACTACAACCCTAAACTAGCCATAAACCAAACCCTAAACTCTAAATGAAGCACTAAAAACTAAACTTAAAACAACCTAAATCAATATTAAATAAAACCTAAAATAAAATAAATAAAAAACATAAACCTAAATAAATTAAAGAAATAGATAACTAAACTAAAACCTAAACCTAAACCTAAACATAAACCTAAACCTAAACCTAAAAAATAAAATAAAATAAAAATTAAAAACTAAACTAAAATAAATTAAATAATAACCTAAACTAAAATAAAAAAAAATTAAACAAAAAATAGAAAACCTAAATAAAGTAAAAACAAAATGTAAAATAAAAGATAAAATAAACCTAAAATAAAATAAAATAAAAATAAAAACTAAATAAAAACCTAAACCTAAAAAACAAACCTAAAATAAATGTAAATTAAATCCTAAACCCTAAACTAAAAAAAATGAAAACCCAAAATAAACAAAATAAAATAAACCTACCCCTAAACTAAAATAAACTAAACTAAAATAAATAAAACCTAAATCTAGACCTAAAATAAACTAAACCAAAACTCTAAATTAAATAAAATAAAAAAAACTAAAAATAAACCTAAACATAAACTGAAAATAAAACCTAAAAATAAGCCTAAAATAAAAATCAAAAACCTAAATTGAAGAAAATAAAATAAAAACCTAATCCTAGACCTAAAAATAAATATTAAAACCAAAAATAAAATAAAGATAAACTAAAAAATAGAAATAATATAAACTGTAAACCTAAAAATAAACTAAAATAAAATAAAAATAAAATAAATAAACTAAATTAAATAAAAATAAAGTAAATAAACTTAAACTACCGGGTTTGCTTTTTTTTAAAAAAAAAAACCTAAACTCTAGGCCTCTAAATCTTAAGCCTGAGCCCCAAACCCCCAACCCTAAACCCTAAGAAACCCTAAAACTAACCCTAAACCCTAAACTGACCTAAACTTAAACCTATGACCTAAAAAACTTAAACCCACCATAAAACTGACCACTAATCCTGATCTGTAAGGTTGTGAAACCCTGGGCCCTAGGCTTGTGAGGCCAGGCTGAAAACTGACCTGGGCTACTATCTGACCCTGGGCCTGGGCCTGACCAAACCCAGCCACTGACCATACCAAACCCTGAGCCACAACTGAGCTCTAAGCCACAAACCTGAGCCTGACCCACATACCCTAAATAAACTGGGCTGGGCCTAACCCAACTGCCCATGACCGGGCCAAACCAGATCATGGAATCCTAATGCTGATCCAGTAGCGCTGACCCCACTGAGCCTACAGGCCCTGGGCCCTGGGCCTGACCCCTAGCCTAACTGACCCACAATTGAGCCTAAACCTAAACTAAATAAAATCTAAATAAAAGATTAAAAACCTAAACTTAAATAAATTGGATAGATATAAAACCTAAAGGTGATAAATGAAATAAAATAAAACTAATCTTAAAATAAACCTAAACCTACCAAACCTAAAAAATAAAACTAAAGATAAATAAACCTAAAATAAATAAAGAAAATAAACCTAAATAAAATAAAATATAAAATAAACTAAATAAATTTAAAACCTCTTGGTATGCTTAATTTAAAAAAATTAAACGCTGACCCTAAAAACTGAGCCATAATCCCCAAGATCTGATCCTAAACCCTAAAATCTACCCTGCTAAACTCTAAACTCTAAACCCTAAATTTTAAACCCTAAAAACTAAACCTAAACTAAATAAAACCTAAAAAAATAAAATAAAATAAAAACCTAATCTAAATAAAATAAAATAAAATATAATAAAAACTAAAAAACCTAAACCCAAGGGAGCCTAAACCTAATCTTAAACTTAAAATAAAATAAAATAAAAATAAAACTAAACTAAAATAAAATAAAGAAACCTAAACTAAAGTATAAAATAAAATAAAATAAAACCTAAAATAAATAAAAAAATAAAAAAACCTAAACTAAAAAAAAAAAACTAAACCTAAATAAATAAAATATAATAAACCTAAACTAACTAAAATAAACTAAACTAAAATAAATAAAACCTAAACCTAAACCTTAACCTAAAATAAACTAAACCTAAACCCTAAACTAAATAAAATAAAATAAACTAAAAATAAACCTAAAACTAAACTAAAAAATAAAACCTAAAAAAAACCTAAAAGAAAAACCAAAAACATGAACATAAAAAAAATAAAATAAAAACCTATACCTATGCAAAATAAAAATAAAACTAAACCTAAAAAAATAAAATAAAAAATAAGCTATAATAATAATAATAATAAAATAAAATAAATAAAATAAACTAAAATAAAACTAAAATTAAATTAAATAAAAGAATTAAATAAAATAAACTAAATAAATTAAATTAACCTAAACCTGGGTTGCTTAATTTTTTTGTTTAAAAATGCCTAAACCTTAAACCCTAAATCATAAAACTAACTAAACCTAAAACTTTAGATTACATAAACCCTAGGCCTTAAACCAAACTATAAACCAAACCCTAACATTACCCTACCTCTGACCTGGGACCACTGAGCCATGCCTGACCTAAACCTGAGCTAAACCCTATCCATCACTAGGCTTGCCATAAAATACATCTGACCTTAACCCAACCCAAACCCTCAGATGCTAAACCTAAGGCTGATCCCTAAGCCACCCTCCCTACTGAGCCATAAACCCTAAACCCTAAACCTACCACAGGCCTAAACTCTAAACCCTAAAACTAAACCTAAAACCTAAAACTGACTAAATAAAACCTAAAATAAAATGATTAAAACCTAAACCCAAATAAAAAATATAATAAAACCTAAACTAAAACCTAAACCTAAACATAAAATAAAATAAAATAAAAATCAAATAAATGAAAAATAAAGAAACCTAAACTAAACTAAAATAAAATAAACTAAGAATAAAAACTTTAATATAATAAAACTAAATGTAAAATAAAATAAAACCTAAACCTAAAATAAACCTAAAAATAAAACTTAAAATAAATAAAAATAAAGTGTAAACCCTAACAAAAAAACCTAAACCTAAAAAATAAAAATAAAATAAACAAAATAAAATAAAATACCTAAAATAAAATAAAAGAAAAATAATTAAAACCTAAAATAAACCTAAACCTAAACTGAAAAATAAAACCTAAAAATAAACCTAAAACCTAATCATAAACCTAAAAAAATAAAATAAAACCAAAATTGAAACCTAAAAATAAAAAATAAAACTTAAACTTAAAAAAATAAAAATAAAACTTAACTAAAAAATAAACCAAACCAAAACCTAAACCTAAAAAATAAACTATAATAAAAAAATTCAACTAAAATAAAGAAACCTAAAATAAATAAAAAATGAATTTAATAAACCTAAATCTATCGATTTATTTAATTTTAATAAAAACACTAAACCCTAAAACTAACATTAATCCTTAATCCCTAAACCTACAACCCTAAACCTATAACCCTAAACCCTAAACTCTAAAGTCTAAATCCTAAAAAACACTAAACCCTAAACCCTAAACTTTAAACCCTAATCTTAAACCCTAAACCCTAAAAGAATAGACCCTAAAACCCTAAACCCTAACCCCTAAACCCAAAAACCTAACCCTAAACCTTAAACCCTAAACCCCAAACCCTAAACATAAACCTAAAGTAACTAAATAAATTTAAAAGTAAACCTAAACCTTAAAACCTAATAAACCTAAACCTCAAGCATAAACCTAAGAATGGGTAGAACCTTGATGGTAGGAACATCATTGTCAACCAAGCTCAGTCTAGATCTAGCAGTGGAGGTGAAGGTAGAGGTGGCAGTTATCATAGTGGTGGTGGGGGATCTTGAGGTGCTCATGGATATGGAGGTGGTGGTCAAAGAAGTCGTGATTATGTAGACATGAGAAGTGAGAAAGGTTACAACCGTGGTGGTAGTGGAGGGAGAGATCATGGATATGATGGTGGATCATGCTACTTAACATGCCGGGAGGTTTTGATGGGAACTAGAGAAGCTGAAGAATGATCGATCAGATCTACTACTTTTGGATCTATCTTTACAGTAGAGACGATTCTAATTATCTAGGGTTTTTGATTTTCTCTATGCATGCTCATTTTTTTATCTATGTCATCGCTTGTGTCTTAAAAAACATGATGTGTTACTTAGCTGATGAAATCAAAAGGAAGAGATATTTAATCTGAATTTATTCTCTGTTAAAAAAAGGAAACCAAAAAACATAAACCCTAAACTAAAACCTAAACCTTATACCTAAAAACTAAACCCTAAGCCCTAAACCCTAAAACACAGTAAACCCTAAACCCTAGTCCTAAACCTTAAACCCTAAAAGCATAAGCCCTAAAACCCTAAACGATAAATCATAAACCCTAAACCCTACATCTAAAACCATAAACCCTAAACCCTAACCCTAAACCCTAAACCCTAAACCTCAAACCCTAAACCTAAACCTAATGTAACTAAATAAATTAAAAAATATACCTAAACCCTAAAACCTAATAAACCTAAATGTAAACCTAAACCCTAAGAATGGGCAAAACCTTGATGGCAGGAACATCACTATCAACCATGCCTAGTCTAGATTTGGTGGTGGAGATGAACACTGGAGTTATCACAGTGGCAGTGTGGGATTTGAAGGTGCTGGTGGATATGGAGGTGGTGGTCAAAGCAGTGGTGGTTATGGAGGCAGGAGGAATGATGAAGGTTACAGTCGTGATGGTGGTGGAGGGAGAGATCGGGGATATGATGGTGGATCCCGCTACTCAAGAGGTCAGGGTTGTTTTGATGGGAACTAGAGAAACTTAGAATTGGCCGATCTGATCTGCTACTTATGGAATTGTGTTTTTACAGTAGAGACAGTTATAGTTATCTAAGGTTTTTTATTTTCTCTATGCGTGCTCATTTTCAATCTACGTCATCGCTTATGTCTTAGAAAACTTGGTGTGTTACTTGGTTAACGAAATCAAAAAGAAGAAATGTTGAATCTGAACCCTAGACCTCTAAACCCTTAAAATAAAATAAAACTTAACCTAAAATAAAAATAAAATAAACTTAAAATAAAATAAAATAAATTTTAAATAAAAACCTAACCCTAAAAAATAAAACCTAAAAATAAATAAAAAATAAAACCTAAACCCTAAACTAAAAATAAACTAAATATAAAATAGAAATAATAGAAACCTAAACCTAAACTAAAATAAACTAAACTAATAAAATAAAACCAAATCCTAAAATAAACTAAATCAAAACCTAAAACTAAACTCTAATTAAAATAAACAAAAATAAACCTAAACCTAAACTAAAAAAATAAAACTTAAAAATAAACCTAAAACCTAAACCTAAACCTAAAAATAGAAAATAAAACCAAAACCTAAAAATTAAATAAAAATAAAACTCAACTAAAAATAAACTTAAACCTAAAAAAGAAAGTAAAATAAAAATCAAAAGTAAAATAAAAAACCTAAAACAAATAAACTAAACTAAATAAAAATAAAAATAAACCTAAATAAAATAATAAAATATACTCAAATAAATAAAAAATAAACTAAATAATCTTAAACCTACTAGTTTACTTAATTTGTTTTTAAAAAAAAACCTAAACCCTAAATCCTAAACCCTAAACCCTAAAAACCAGAACCCTAAAACCCTATACTCTAAACCATATACCCTAAAATCCTAAACCCCAAACCTTAAACTCTAAAACCTACAACCTTAAACATTAAACCCCAAACCCTAAACCCTAAACCCTAAAACCTACAACCCTAAACATTAAACCCCAAACCCTAAACCTTAAACCCTAAATCCTAAACTAACCCTAAACCCTAAAAATAGGTAGAACCTTGACAGCAGGAACATCACTGTCAACTAGGCTCAATCTCGATCTGGTGGTGGAGGTAAAGGCAGAGGACAAAGTTATCACAGTGGTGGTGAGGGATTTGGAGGTGCTAGTGGATATGGAGGTGCTTGTCAGAGTAGTGGTGGTTATGGAGGTGGGAGCAGAGACGAAGGTTTAAGTTACGGTGGTGGCAGAGGAAGAGATTGGGGATATGATGGTGGATCCTGCTACTTATTAGGCGGGCATGATTCTGATAGGAACTGGAGAAACTGAGGAGCAACCGATCTGATCTGCTGCTTATGGGAGTTTGTCTTTACAGTAGAGATAGTTCTACTTATCTAAGGATTTTTATTTGCTCTATTGGTGCTAATATTTTATCTATTTTATCGCTTGTGTCTTAGAAAACTTGGGGTGCTACTTGGTTGATTAAATTGAAAAGAAGAAATTTTGAATCTGAATTTATTATCTATTAAAAAAAACCTTAAACCCCAAACTAAAACTTAAACCCTCAACCTAAAACCTAAACCCTAAACCCTAAACCCTAAACCATAAACCCTTAACCTAATACCCTAAACCTACAACCCGAAACCCTAAACCTTAAACCCTAAACCCTAAAAAACTAAGAACCCTAAACCCTAAAAGCATAAACCCTAAAACCCAAAACTCTAAATCGTAAACCCTAAACCCTAATCCATAAAATCCAAACTCTAAACCTAAACTTAAAGTAACTAAATAAATTAAAAAAAATAAACCTAAACCATAAATTCAAATAAACCTAAACCTAAACCCTAAGATTGGGCAGAACCTTGATGACAAGAACATCATCATCAACCAGGCTCAATCTAGATTTGGCAGTGGAGGCGAAGGCGGAGGCGAAGGTTATCATTGTGGTGGTGGGGGATCTAGAGGTGCTGGTGGATATGGAGGTGGTGGTTGGAGCAGTTGTGGCTATGGAGGTGAGAAGCGTGACGTAAGTTACATCCATGGTAGTTGTGTAGGGAGAGATCGGGGACATGATGGTGGATCTCGCTACTCGAGAGGTCAGGGTGATTCTAATGGGAACTGGAGAAACTAAAGAATGACTGATCCGATCTACTACTTATGGAACTGTGTCTTTACAGTAGAGACGGTTGTAGTTCTCTCAGGTTTTTTGATTTTCTTTAAGCGTGCTCATTTTTCTATCTATGTCATCGCTTATGTCTTAGAAAACTTAGTGTGTTACTTATTTGATGAAATCAAAAAAAAATGTTGAATCTGAATTTTTTCTCCCTTAAGAAAAAAAACCAAAAACCCTAAACCCTAAACTAAAACCTGAACGCTAAACCTAAAACCTAAACCCTAAAAACCCTAAATCCTAAACCATAAATCCTAAACCCTATCCCCTAAAACCTTAAACCCTAAAAATAAAATTAATAAAATATCTTAAACCTAAATAAAATAAAAAAATAAAATAAAATAAAAATCTAAACTAAAATCTAAACCTAAACCTACAAATAAAATAAAATAAATTAATAAAAATAAAATAAAATAAAATAAATAAAAACCTAAACTAAACTAAATAATAAAATAAACCTAAGCATAAAAATTCCAAATAAAATTAAAAATAAACGTAAAATAAAAAATAAAATAACCCTAAAATAAAAATTAAAATAAAAAACTAAAAACTAAATATAAACCTAAACCTAAATAAACTAAACTAAAAAATAAAAAATAAAAAATATACATAAATAACATTAAAAAAATAAAATAAACTAAATTAAATAAAAAATAAACTAAATAAAAAAAATAAAATGAATGTTGAATCAATTTTATTCTCATTAAAAAAAAAACTAAAATCCTAGTAAACCCAAAATCCACAAACCCTAAACCCTAAACCCTAAATCCTAAAACTTAAACTCTAAACCTTAAACCCAAAAAAACCCTAAATGCTAAAAACCTAAAAATCAAAATCTAAACTAAATAAAACTTAAAAAATAAAATAAAAAAAAATTTTAGACCAAAATAAAATAAAATAATAAAATAAAATAAAAACATAAACTAAAACCTAAAACTAAACCTTAAAAAGAAAATAAAAAAAAAAACTAAACTAAAATTAACTAAATAAAAACCTAAACTAAACTTAAAAATAAAAAACTAAATATAATATAAACTAATTCTTAAATAAAATAAAAGAAAAAATAAATAAAGACTAAAACCTAAATAATAAACCTAAAACTAAAAACTAAAACTAAATAAAAAATAAAATCTAAACCTTAAACTAAAAAGAAAACCTAAACCTAAAATAAAAATAAAATAAGCCTAAACCTAAACTAAAATTAAATAAAATAAATAAACTTAAACCTAAACCTAAAATAAAATAAACCAAACCTAAACCTAAACTAAAATAAAATAAAATAAACCAAATAAACCAAATCTAAACTAAAAATAAAACCTAAAATAAACCTATAGTAAAACCTAAAACTAAACCAAAATATAAAATAAATACTTAAACCTAAACCTAAAAAATAAACTAAAATTAAAATACTAAAAAAAACTAAACTAAATTAAAAAATAAACCTAAATCAAAATAAAAAAATAAAATAAACTAAAATAAAAAAATAATTTAAATAAACTTACTTATGGTTTGCCTATTTTTAAAAAAATTAAAATATGTGAAAATAAAATAAATAAATAACCCAACTGAGCTAACCTAAACTCCACTAACCCTTAAACTAAACCTACACTCCACTAAACCCTAAAACCATAAACCTACAACAAACCCTAAAACTCTAAACCCTAAACCCCAAACCCTAAAAACCTACTACTGACTTAAACCCCACTCTAAAACCCTACCACAACCTAAACTAAAACTGAACCTAAACTAAAAACCTAAACCATAAACCCTAAAACCCTAAACCCTAACCCCTAACTATAAACCCTAAACCTTAAAAGCATTAGCTCTAAAACCCTAAATCCTAAACACTAAAACCTAACCCTAAACCTAAACCCAAAGTAATAAATTAAATTAAAAAATATATTTCAACCCTAAAACCTAATAAACATAAACCCTAAGAATGAGCAGAACCTTGACGGTAGGAACATCACCATCAACCATGCTTAGTATAAATCTGGTGATGGAGGCGAAGGCAGAGGCGGGAGTTATCGTAGTGGTGGTGGGTGATCTAGAGTTGCTAGTGGATATGGAGGTGGTGGCTCTAGTAGTGGTGGTTATGGAGGCGGGAGGAGTGACGGAGCTTACAATCGTCGTGGTGGTAGAGAGAGAGATCAGGGATATGATGGCTAATTCGGCTACTCAAGAGGCGAGGATGGTTCTATTAGGAACTAGAGAAATTGAAGAACTTAAAAAAACTCTAAACCATAAACTAAAAAACTCTAAACCCTAAACCCTAAACTAAAAAAAATATATACATAAAATAAAAAATAAATATATACCTAAACTAAAGTAAACTAAACTAAAAAACATAAAAACTAAATCTAAACCTAAAGTAAACTAAACTTTAACCTAAACCTAAACAAAATAAAATAAAATAAAACTTAAAAAACTCAAAACCCTAAATGTAAAAAAAACTAAACCCAAAATAAAAATAAATTTAGATAAAATAAAATTAACTAAAACCCAAACTAAAATAAATAAAACCAAAACTTAAACCTAAAGTAAACTAAACTTAAACCTAAACCTAAACTAAATAAAATAAAATAAACTAAAAATAAACCTAAACCTAAACTAAAAAAGAGAGCCTAAAAGTAAACTTTAAAAAAAAGAAAAAATCTAAACCTAAAAAAATAAAAATAAAAACCTAAACCTAAATCAAAAAAATATAAAACAAAACCTAAACGTAAAAAATAAAATAAAAATAAAACTTAACTAAAAAATAAAACTAAACCTAAGAAAATAAACTAAAATAAAAAACCTAAACTAAAATAAATAAACCTAAAATCAATAAATAAAAATAAAAAATATGAAATAAATTAAGTTAAAATAAGTAAAAAATAACTTAAAAAACTTAAAAAACTTAATCCTACGAGTTTACTTAATTTTTTTTTAAAAAACCCTAAACACTAAACCAAAAACCCTAAACCATAAACCCTAAAAACCTTAAACCATAAAGCCTAAACATTAAACCCTAAACCCTAAAAACCTGAAAAACTAAAAACCTAAGCCTAAACTAGATAAAACATAAACCTGAATAAGATAAAAAAAATAAAATAAAATAAAAATTGAACTAAAAGGTAAACGTAATCCTAAAAATAAAATAAAATAAACTAAAAAAATAAACTAAAATAAAATAAATAAAAACCTAAACCAAACATAAAAAATAAAATAAACTTAAGAATAAAAAACTAAATAAAGTGAAAAATAAAACTTAAAATAAAAATAAAACAAACCAAAAATAAAATAAAATAAAAACTAAATAAAAACCTAAACCTAAAATATAAACTTAAATATAAATAAAAAATAAAATTTAAACCCTAAACTAAAAAATCTTAAACCTAAAAAAAAAAATGAAATAAAATAAACCTAAACCTAAACTTAAATAAACTAAACTAAAATAAATAAAACCTAAACCTAAAATAAACTAAACCAAAACTAAATAAAATAAAATAAACAAAAAATAAACCTAAACCTAGACTAAAAAATAAAACCTAAAAATAAACCTTAAATACAAACCTAAAACCTAAACCTAAAAAAATAAAATAAAAACTAAACCTAAATCTAAAAATAAAAAATAAAACCTAAACCTAAAAAATAAAATAAATGTAAACCTAAATTAGAAAATAAACATAAACCAAAACCTAAACCTAAAAAATAATCTAAAATAAACAAACCTAAAAGAAATAAACTAAACTAAGTAAAAAATAAAAATAAACCTAAATGAAAAAGAAATAAAATAAAATAAAATAAACTAAATAGAACCTATGGGTTTGGTTAATTTAAAAAAAAATCTAAACACTAAACCCTAAAATCTGACCCTACACTTAACCTAAAGGCCTTGCACCACTAAACTAACCCAAACCACGGACCTAAACACTGGAAACCTAAATCCACAACCCACAAAGCCCAAACCTAGCCACAAACCCTACTAAACTAACCATAAACCCTAAACTTAAACCCTAAAATCTTAAACCATAAAGTCCCAAACTGGCCACTCTAAACACGGTAACCTAAATCAGCCCTTAAATCCACAAACCCTAAAAAAAATCTAGACCCTAAACCCTAAACCCTAAACCTTAAACCATAAAAACCCTAAGCCCTAAAACCATAAACCCTAAACACTAACTTTAAACCCAAAACCCTAAAAGTATAAACCTTAAAACCCTAAGCCCTAAACTCTAAACCCTAAATCCTGTATCTTAAACCCTAACCCTAAACCCAAAATAATAAACATAAACCTAAAGTAACTAAATAAAATAAAAATAAACCTAAACCATAAAACCTAATAAACCTAAACCCTAAGAATGGGAAGAACCTTGACAGTAGGAACATCACCCTCAATAATGCTCATTCTAGATCTGGTTGTGGAGGCAAAGGTGAAGGTGGCAGTTATCGTAGTGCTGGTGGGGGATCTAGAGGTGTTAGTGGATATGGACGCAGTCGTCGGAGCAGTGGTGGTTATGGAGGCGGGAGGAGCGACGGAGGTTACTTCCATGGTGGTGGTGGAGGGAGAGATTGAGGATTTAATGGTGGATCTCTCTGCACGAGTGGCTGGGGTGGTTTTGATCGGAACTGAAGAGTATGAACAACACCCGATCTGATCTAGTGCTTATGGAACTATGTCTTTATAATAGAGATGATTCTAGTTATCTAGGGTTTTTTATTTGCTCTATGTGTGCTCATTTTTTATTTATGTATTTCTTAGAAAACTTGGTGTGTTACTTGGTTGATGAAATCAAAAGAAGAAATGTTGAATCTGATTTATTCTATGTTAAAAAAAACAAAATCCTAAACCTAAATTTAAACTTGGACTAAACCCAAAATATAAACCCTAATCAGCACGAAACCCTAAACCTAAAAAACTCTAAACCTAAACCAACCCAAACCCAAAACCCTAAACCCTAAAACCCTAAAAACTAAACCCACCTAAACCCTAAACCCACAAACCACAAACCTAAACCCTACTAAACCTTAAAACCTAAACCCCCAAACCCTAGCCACAACCCTCAGTAACCCTGACCACTAAAACCACAAGCTAACCCTAAAAGCTAAAAGTAAACCTAAAAAAGCCTAAAAATAAAATAAATAAAGAAACCTAAACTAAAATAAAATAAAATAAACACCTAAACTAAAACCTAAACATAAACCGAAAAAGAAAATAAAATAAAAAATAAAAAATAAAATAATTAAAAACCTAAACTAAACTAAAAAATAAAAACTTAAATAAAATAAAAACTAAAATTAAAATATAAATAAAATAAACCAAAAATAAAAATAAAATTAACCTAAATTAAAATAAAATAAAAACTATTTAAAAATCTAAACCTAAAAAAATTAGACCTAAAAATAAACAAAAAATAAAACCTAAACCCTAAACTACAAAAAAACATAAACATAAAATAAATATAAAATAAACCTAAACCTAAACTAAATTAAACTAAACAACCTAAATATAAACCTAAAATAAACTAAACCTGAGACCTAAACCTAAACCCTAAATAAAATAAAATAAACTAAAATAAACCTATACCTAAACTAAAAATAAATAAAAAAAATATTAAAGCTTCAAAAAAACTAAATATAATATAAATAAATATAAAATAAAAAAAACTAAACGTAACCTAAACTCTTCTAAAAATATAAAAGATAAAAAAAAAAACCAAAAAAAAATAAAATAAAATAAATAAACTAAATAAAAACAAACTAAAAAAAATAAAAAAATAAAATAAAATAAAACAAAATAAAAGATAAAAATAAAAAATAAAATTATAAATAAAAGAAAAATAACTAAAAAATAAAAAGATAAAAAATGACTAAAGATAAAATAATAAAACCTAAATAAGCTAAACCTGTTATAAAAACCACACCCTATGACCCTGGGCCACAAAATCCTAAACTGAGCCATAAAAGTACTGGCTAAACCCTGAGCCCAGGCACCCTAACTTTAAACCTCCACAACCTACTACCAAATCTAACCTGAGCCCTAGGCCTGACCTAAAATAAACTAATACTAAGGCCAAACTAATAAACCCTACTATAAACAAAACATGATGCTAAGCCCCACCCTGTGCCCTAATAACCCTGATCCTACCCTAAAACCCTAAACCTAAAGCAAACACTAAACCAAACCACAATCCCAAGCATAACCTAAACTAAACCCACAAACCTGACTTAACCTAAAACCTAAAGCACTCTCCTCTCTCAGGCTCCCTCTGGCGATTTTGCGTTCCCTGGGTGGATTTACTTTCTTGGTGGACTTCTCTGCACTTCTCTCGGCTGGCGTGCATATCCTCCCCATATGTGACATCCTTGGATTAGAGCAATGCGGAGGCTCGTCTCTCTGAATCTGCCGTCGCCTCTCGGCCTTCCGACACCGGCTTTGCTCTCGATCTCTCTGGGTTTTTTGGATTTGATTACTGTTAATGCACCTATTGTTAAATCATTCAAAGATGCTTTATCTGGTAAGATCCCTAGCTCGAATGCTTCGATTAATGTCATTTTGACATCTTATCATTGATTTTTTGGCGTGTGTGTTGATCAAGATGTTGAGAAACTTGCTAAGCCCGAGTTCGCTTTGGTGGGTAAATTCTCCCTTAGATGCCTGACTCTTGATAATATTTGCTCTTTCTTTCATAGTTTAAAACTATCGGGTACTTTCTCTATTGGGCTGATCGATCCTCGTCACATTCTTATTCAACTCTCAAATGATTTAGATTATTCGCGGGTTTTCACTCATCGTTCTTACTTTGTGCATAATTGTCAAATGCGACTATTAAATGGTCACCCCTCTTTGATGTCAAAGAGGAATCTCCCATTGTCCCTCTTTGGCTTGCTTTTCCTAACATGCGAATACATTATGTCACTCATCAAGTTTTGTTTACTATTGGCGGCCTTTTTGGTAGGCCTCTCCAAATAGACCAAGCAACGACCACTAGATCTAGGCCATCTGTCGCTCGTATTCTCGTTGAGATAGACATCACAAAAAAATATCCCAAAGAGGTTTGGATTGGCTCTGAAAAATTTGGATATAGTCAAAAGTCAATTTCAAAAATTTTCCTGTCTTTTGCACTCCTTTGCAAGATTCACGACGATCACTGGAATGCTTTGTGCTTCATCCTAATCTCGAAAAAAATTTACCACGAATAGGAATACCATTAATGGAACTGGAAAATTAATACTCTAGCATATGTGCCTAAAGATACTCAAAAGAACCTCTCCTCCCTACACCTCCAAGATTCTAGTGGAAAACACTCGACCTTGGTACTAAAATAGCCATTGAGGGGTGTGGCGATACCAATGGCAATTTACCTAACCTCACCTCACCCTTGTAATCTGGTTTCCCATGATAGCTCTTTGCTTCATTTAAATCCTATTGAAATTCTGAATGGTATCCTTATATTGGACACCCAATTAAATAATTTGAATGGGAATCATATAATGGACCAAAACAATGATGACCCTATGGCTTCAGAACATATTGAGAAAGATATTTGTATTATGAATGGTGCCAGAACTTCCCCATCTATTTCCCTTCAGAGTGATAATCAATTGAACCCAATTTCTCACACTTTATTCGATACGGAAGAAGGTGAAATTCCCTCTTCTAAAACATTGATAGATTCTTCTACTATTCTGGAACCCAAAAATCAATCCCTTTCTAATAGAGATAATTTAGATTCTGATAGACCCTTCCAAATTGTTAAAAACAAAAAACCCTATAAAGCAAAATTTTCTAGTAATAACTTTACTAGAACCACTCGCTCTTCTTTCACCCCACACAAGTAATGTGTCATCATTTCTCTTCCCTCTTTCCTCTCTTTTTTCCTTTTCCCTTTTGGTTGTCCCCTTATGATTAATTTTCTTATTTGGAATATCCGGGGTTGTGGGTCTCTTCACTGTAATCATGTTAGGAGTCTTTTGTGTTCATAATATCAAGTTACTTGTTCTTATTGAACCTTTCATTAATTCTTCTAAGATTGCTTTTGTCGCTAGATCCCTTGGTTTTCATAATTTCTTCTTCAATCTTAATAATAAAATTTGGTGCTTTTGGCACAACTCCATCACCATTTCCATCATTGATGATCTTGACCAATTGGTTAATGTCAAAATCTCCTTAGGTGACTTATCGACTTTTAGCTCTTTTATCTATGCTTCTTGTAATAGAGCTGGTAGGAACATCCTTTGGAATCACTTACGCACCTTCGTTTCCTTGGCTAACCTTCCCTGGTTGGTTGGAGGTGATTTCAATACTATCATAGCTAGTTCAAAAAGAAGGGGAGGATGTTCTCCTAACCTTCATTCCATGGAGGACTTCTCAAATATGATCCTTGATTGCAATCGATCGACATTGGTTTCAGGTCTAACTTCATGTGGCACAACTCTAGACTTTGGCGGCGTCTTGATAGAACCCTCTTTAATTCTCTTTGGATCAATCGCCTACTACCATTGTTGAGCATTTGAGCGAACTTTGTCGACCATGCTCCTCTTTTGATTTCCTTCGAAAATCCCCTAACCCGTCTACTCCCTCTCCTTTCAGATTTCAAAACATGTGGACCCAACATAGTGACTTCACCAATGTCGCTATCACTAATTGGATGGCCCCAATTTTCCCGGATAATTCTGTTAAAGAGATGACTCGCCTTTGGCTTAAGCTCAAAAGATTTAAACAAAATCTCAATTGGTGGAACAAACACATTTTTAAAAACTTTTTCACAAATCTTAAAGCTATGGAACAAGAGGTTTGTTCTCTTGAAGAGGCTGTCTCAATTGATCCCAATAAACTTGAGGAGTTGAACATTGCCAAGAATAACTTGGTTACTTATCAAAACATGGAAGAAACCTATTGGCATCAAAAAGCCGCAAGCAAACATATTGCTGATGGTGATAGAAACACTAGGTATTTTCATGCCATTTGTAATAACGAAAGCCTTAAACTTCGATTAAGAAAATTAAGAACTCTAATGGTGAATGGATAACCAGATACAATGATATTAAGGATTCTATCATCCATCATTTCCAAACTTTATTAAATTCTAATCCGTTCTTTGGGAACTTTATCAAACACCCATCTTATCCCTTCTATGATTAACGGTGAGGATAATCATCTACTCACTATGTGTCCTTAGAAGAGGAGATTAGTAATACTCTTAAGAACATGAACACGACCTGTTCGTACGATGGCTATCGACCCACTTCTTTCAGCATTGTTGGCCATTTATTAAAACTGACTTAGTTGATGCTATTATTGATTTCTTTGATGGCAATCCTATTCCCAAATACTTTTCAAGCACTTCTATTGTCCTTATTTCGAAAACTAACAATCCTGAATCTTGGGGCGATTTTAGACCGATTAGTCTTTGCACATTTTTTCAAAAACTCATTGATAAATTAATAAATAATAGGCTTAACCCCTTGCTTCCTAAAATCATCTCCCCAAATCAAACTGGTTTTGTTAAACACAGAGCAATATCGGATAACATTCTTCTTACTCAAGAGCTGGTTCATGACATTGATGTGCCTTCTAGAGGAACATCTTATTCAAACGGACATCGCTAAAGCCTTTGACAATCTCTCATGGGATTTTCTCTTTCAAATCCTGAATTTGTTTGGTTTTCCGATAGCTTTATCGAAAAAAAGGTGTATCAATGTGTCTAGTTTTCGTTATCATGAATGGTGAGTCCATAGGTTTCTTTCCTTCTAGCCATGGTTTGAGGCAAGGTGACCCACTATCACCTTCTCTTTTATCATCGCTATTGAATACCACAAGGAGCCTTAATGATCTTTTCGCTAATAATCCTAATATGTCTTTTAAAACTCATGGAGGTTTCCCATTTCTCATCTTAGCTTTGTGATGATTTCATTATCTTCTGCAATGGCTCCCTTCAACATGTTAAAACTATTAAGAACCTCCTAAATGATTTTGGTAAAGTTAGTGGTCTTTTTCTTAATGAAGGAAAATGCGCTTTTATTCCTTCAACAAAGATTCCTCCTAATAGACTTAACCAAATATCCAGAATTACTAATTTTAAGCAAAATCAACTCCCTCTTAATTACCTAGGGGCTCCACTTTTAAAAGGCCACAAAAGATCACACCTTTTTGATGATCTAATTCAGAAAATTTCTAACAAAATTTTGGTTTGGGAATTTCATTTACTCTCTTTCGGTGGTAGGCTTACCTTGATCAAGAGCACTCTAAATTCCATGCCTATATACCTTCTTCAAACCATTGTGCCTACTAACTCTACCATCAATAGAATTGAGCGTCTCTTAAACAAATTTTTATGGGGAACCAATACCTCTAAAAGAATGCAGGTCATCTTGGTCTAAAAGTTGTGGTACTCTTGAAGAGGGAGGTCTGGGATGTAAATCCATCAAAGAAGTTATCAATGCCTTCTCCTACAAACTTTGGTGGAATTTTAGGTACAAAATAGTCTTTGGGCGAATTTCATGACTTCTAAATATTGCCAGGGTAAACATCCTCTCATTTGTCCCTTTAAATCAGGTGATTCTCTTGTGTGGAGAAGACTTTGTTCTATCAAATGGGATGCAGAATCCTTAATTTTTTGGGGCATAAACTCGCAATTCCTTCTTTTGGCAAGACATGGAGTGGTTGTGGATCCATTGATGACTTACTCTCACTCACTTACGCTATATTAGAGTTAATTCAAAACCATAAGTGGAACACTAGTAAGATTCCGATTCTATTCCTTCCACTTTCTTAAGTATGATTACTAATATTCCTATCACCCTAACAATCATGATCGATTATCTTTAAGCTATCTCATAATGGGGATTTCAACCTTAAAATGCATTTCACACTAAAGACACTCGATTCAACACGCCAATTTTAATTGTTCTTTTACTTTATATCAACTTCTTGAAGTTTACTTTGACAATGCAATTAAAGGTCATATTAAAATCATAATCGCCATTACTCTTATTTGGATATGGATAAATGAAGCTAAACATCATGGGATTCGTATGAATCACATGAGGATTATTGCTAGAACTAAAACAAAATTTATGACTTGTTTAAAGCCAATTTAATTCATCAAAAAATTTTAAAGGTCAAATCAGTAATAAACCGGCCTCAACCTTCCGGACCTTACTATCGAATGATAGAATGGTTTTGGAAAACCTTTGATCATATTATTAAAATTAATACGATGGCTCTATCTCTCATAATGGCTTTGGTTGTGGAGGCATTTTCGGATTCTAAGGGTATAGTCCTATGTGCATTTGCTTATCCCCTTATTTCTATCTTAGCTGAGCTTATGGCATCCACAAAGCTCTAGAAATTTGTCTTCAAAATGGTGGCTCAATATTTGGATAAAGGTAGATGCTCTTCTACCGATTGACCTTTGACTTCTACCAATATGAGCAACGCTTGTTTGTACTACCTCAAGCAAACTAGGGCTCTTCTCTCTCAACTGAATTTTACCATCACTCATGTTTGGCAAAGGTAACGCCATGCCGACATTACCTTGCAAATCAAATAGATTACAATATCATCTTCTTTGATCAATTTATATTACTCCAAATACTTGCATGGTCTGGTTAAGACATTTGACTACCTCTTTTACCTGATGGAATTGCTTTTGACATTTATATATTATGGGGCAGATGTTGAACTATATGCACATCAATATCTTAAATTGGAACCCAGTTGAGCCTTGTGTTACCTGTTACTGGTTTTATAACTGCAATCCCACTTGGAACTTTAATTTCATTGATACATTCATTTCTAAACCTGAGAGAATTAACCATTGTTGGAGGAAGTTATCTGCTTTTGATGGGCTTAGATTTTAGTTAACTTCTTTAACCGCTTTTTCTCTCTCGATAATATTTGGAGCATTGTTACTACCTATGTTGCTTCTAGGCAACGGATTAGTGTGCATTATGGTTGCGGTTTTATTTTGATGATTATAGTATTTCTTTGGCTGATGCTTATAGTCCTTGGGACTCTTTCCTCCTTAAAGGCCTAATTCATAAAGGTTTCAACACTTATGCTGAAAGGATTTTGGTTGGCTGTTGGGCTTCAGGACTTTCTGTACAGCCGGCTATCCTTGCTTATATAATGCCTAACCTCAGTATGCTTTCCTGCAAGGGAAGAAATTGTAATACCCTGGTCTCTCTTAAATTATTATTTTGGCCTGAAATCCTTGTACTAGAATGGATTGGGTTTAATTACTTTTTGGGTTTTGGAGGTTTGCTGCCATGGTTGTTTGTTGATTTGTTTGTTGATTTGGTTTTTTAATCCCTTTGGGTTCAGCCAGAGAATTTTTCTGCCGCTTCTCCCGCTTTTCCTCTGCATTTTTTTTGCCATCTTGCTCTACTATTTTAGCAAGTTCTAGTTTTGGCCCTTTATCTTAAAATTCTGCTTGGTAATGATGTCTCTACTTGAATCATCTTCTTATTTTATATTCTAGTGGCTTACAATGTTGCATTAGTTGCTCTAATGGGAGTGACTTTCTGATTGCCCAGATTATTTACGGGTATTTCATTTCGTGGTGGTGAATCATATTTACAATCATTGTTTATATTGTAATCCTGCATCTATTTGGTTTGTGCTGTTACCTTCTTAGATTGGAGTGTCATTTCTGTTTGAGAGGTACTATAGTCTGATGTTACCTATTACTGTTTTAAGACTTTGGATGTTTATGGATTTGGTTTATCGGATTACTTGTCTCTGGGCTACTATCTTAACCTGCTATAGTATCTCTTTTAGTGCTGCTAGTATTGTGCAGATCACTATGCCTAATCAACTGTTCAACTTGATCTTAACCTATGGTTTGTATGCTCTCAATGATTGTTATTATGGCAAGCCTGGGGGTATTTCGCGATTGTGGGCGAATTGGGATTGTATCTTCGTATGAATGTTCCTTCTTGGATGTTGTTGCCTTTTGCTGTCTTGTTTTCTGGGTTGATTGTCGATCTAGATTATCTGAATTGTGGCCCTGAACGCTGCTATTGGAGCTGCTGCTCTAACTATTTTTACTGGGTGCTAATTTTAGTTGGTTGCAGTTCATTTCCTGTGTTGAGCTATGCTATGTTGCCTTTTGCTGTCTTGTTTTCTGGGCTGATTGTTGATCTGGATTATCTAAATCAATCCGCTATTGAGCCGCTTTAACTGCTTTTACTAGGTGCTAATTTCTTGGTTCCACCATTTCGTGTTGAGCTATCGTGTTTCCTTTTGTTTGCCTTGTTTTCTGATGATTTGATCCGGATTATTTGAATTGTCTAACACCGCTATTGAGCTACTTTAACAATTTTACTCGCTCTAACCGCTTTTAGGGTGCTACTTTTAGTTAGTTGCATTCACTCGTGTTGAGCTATCCGTCTTCCTTACTATTGCTTTTCCCGTGATAATAATAAGGGGGTTATTTCCTAGACTGTTTCATACCCTGAAAGCTTCATTTATATATCATATGATTGGGATGGTGTTAATTATAGGCTCAATGACTTGATTAGCAGAATTTCACCAAGTTGTCTCCTCTGCAATTTTCTTGTGGAGGGATTATATGCTGGATTGCTTTCTTTCTTGGAAATGGCTATTGATGAGATTCTGGCTAAGATGGCTCACTCTCTTATGTTTATGTATTCTCATGTCAAGATGCATATATTGATGATATTTTTCTTGAGACTCTATCCTTCAGCTCTAGCAATTCTCTATATACTTTAGATAAGATTTTGCTTAGGTTTGTGTAGTAAAGCTCACAAGAATAACAACAAGGTGCTACCTTCTCTCACAGTTTTTGTATGATGGTCGTGATGATCTCCCCTATTGGTTCTAGTAGCTCATGTGATGTAACCCTTCATAAGTTTGGATGCTCATACTTGCTGCCTCAACAGATGTGATTGAGCCTGAGCCTTCTCTATCACAATTCCTTACTAACACACTCATATTATATTATTTTCTTCAAACTTTTTGTCTATATTACCTTAACTGTTCTAATCTCCCTCTCATTATAACTTTACAGGTGATTCTCTCTCCTTCTTTGCAGTCCATTATCATGCATTCCCACATCCTTGATATTGGCTTATTCTTATTTTAGCTTATTATGTTAACCATCTTGTATCTTTTGATTGTTTTTATGCTTTCTTTTACTCTTGGATGTACTTAGATAGGGGATTTACTCCTTAGGCTGATTGTAGCTCTTTGAGCAGTAGTTTTGGAGTTTCTCCCCTTTTAAGGACCTTGTAACCCTCTTTTTATGGCAATAAAATACCCCTACATGGGGCTTTCCTAAAAAAAAAAAAAAAAACCCTAAACCCTAAAGCATAAAAGCATAAATTGTAATACCCTAAACGTAAACCCTAAACCCTAACCCTAAAAATAAATGTAAAGTAACTAGATAAATTAAAAAATAAACTTAAACCCTAAAACCTAATAAACCTAAACCATAAGAATTAGCAGAACCTTGACGGTTGGAACATCAATGTTAACCAGGCTCAGTAAAGATCTGGCAGTGGAGAGGAAGGCGAAGGCACCGGTTAACACAGTGGTGGTGTGGGATATGGAAGTGCTGGTGGATAAGGAGGTGGTGGTCAGAGTAGTGGTGGTTATGGATGCGGGAGGAGCGGCAGAGGTTACAACCATGGTGGTGGTAGAGGGAGAGCTTGAGGATATGATGGGGGATCTTGCTACTCGAGAGGCCGGGGTGGTTTTGATGGGAACTGAAGAAACTAAAGAACGGTTGATCTGATCTTCTACTTATTGAACTATTTTTTTTATAGCAGAAATGATTCTAGTTTTTTATAACTAGGGTTTTTTATTTACTTTATGCATGCTCATTTTTGATTTACGCCATCACTTGTGTCTTAGAAAACTTGGTGTGTTACTTAGTTGATGAAGTCAAAAAGAAGAAATGTTGAAAATGATTTTGTTCTATGTTATAAAAAAACTAAAAACCCTAAACCATAAATTAAAACTTGAACCCAAAACCTAAAACCTGAAATTATTTACTTAAACCCAAAACCCTAAACCCTAAAAAGCCTAAATCCTAAACATTAAACCCTAAACCCTAAACCCTAAAACCCTAAACCCTAATTCCTAAACCTTAAGCCCTAAAACCTAAACCCTAAACCCTAATCCCTAAGAATATGTAGAACCTTGAACTATTTAGTGTTTAGGTTTATGGTCTAAGGTTCACAGTTTAGTTTAGGGTTTAGGGTTTTTTATTTTTTTAAAATACAGAACAAATTCATATTCAACATTTCTTCTTTTTGATTTCATCAACCAGGTAACACACTAAGTTTTCTAAGAGACAAGCAATGACAAAGATAAAAATTGAGCACGCATAAAGCAAATCAAAAATCCTAGATTACTATAACCGTCTCTATAGTGAAAATAAAGTTCCATAAGCAGTAGATTGGATCGGTTGTTCTTCAGTTTCTCCAGTTCCCATCAGAACCACCGTAGCCTATCGAGTAGCAGGATCCACCATCATATCCCTGATCTATCCCTCCACCACCATCATAGTTGTAACCTCCGATGCTCCTCCCTCCTCCATAACCACCACCGCTTCCCACCACCTCCATATAAACACCTCCATCCCCATCCACCAATAACTATCGCTCGCCTTCACCTCAAAATCTAAATTGAGCTTGGTTGATGGTGATGGCCTCAAGCTATGCCCATTCTTAGGTGGGGTTTAGGTTTGGGTTTATTAGGTTTTAGGGTCTATGTTTATTTTTAAATTTATTTTGTTACTTTAGTATTAAGTTTAGGGTTTGGGGTTTAGTGTTTAGGGTGTAGGGTTAGGGTTTAGGGTTTAGGGTTTAGGGTTTAGGGTGTAGGGTTTAGGGTTTAGGGTTTAGGGTTTATGATTAGGGTTTAGGGTTTAGGTAGGATTTAGGCTTGGTTTAGAGTTTATGCCTAGTTAGTGTTTTTGGTTTAGGTTTAGGGTTTAAGATTTAGGTTAATTTATTTTATTAAGTTTAGGTTAAGGGTCTGAGTTTAGGTCATGGTTTAGGTTTAGGGTATAGGGGGTTTATAGGTAGTTTAGGATGTTTAGCTTTTTAGTGTGTTTAAGTGGTTGCAGGTTTAACATTTAGGGTTTAGGATTTAGGGTTTATAGTTTTTTTATTTATTTTAGTTCATATTATTTTGTATTTTTATTTCAAACTAATCTTTAATTATATTTAGTTTACTTTATTTATTTTAAGTTTTTCTATTTCAACTTAGGTTTTTTATTTTAGTTTATTTTTTAAGTTTATGTTTAGGTTTAGGTTTAATATTTAGTTGAGTTTTATTTTTATTTTATTTTTTAGGTTTAGGTTTTATTTTTTATTTTTAGGTTTTGTTTAGGTTTTTATTTAATTTTTTATGTTTATGTTTTAGGTTTTCATTTTAGTTCTATTTTTAGGTTTTATATTATAGTTTAGATTTAGGATTATTTGTAGTTTATTTTATTTTATTTCATTTAGATTTATGTTTAGGTTTAGTTTATTTTAGGATTAGGTTTTGGTTTTATTTCTTTTAGTTTAGTTTATTTTAGTTTAGGTTAAGGTTTATTTTATTTTATTTATTTTATTTTATATTTTAGGTTTAGGTTATTCTTTTAGTTTAAAGTTTAGGTTTTGTTTGTGATTTATTTTTCAACTTTTATTTTTGTAGTTTATTTTTTAAGTTAAGGTTTCTATTTTTTTTATTTTATTTTATTATAGTTTTATTATTTATTTATTTTTTGTTTTGTTTTTATTTCATTTAAATTTTTATTCTTAGGTTTACTATAATATGCTATTATTATATAAAATACTAACTATAGTAAACATATATTAATATAAATAACATATAATATTTCTAAAACATCTTATACAATTAACATAATATATTATAATAACACAATAACTATACATATAAATACCATTGTAATAATAAATAGTAAAAGATAAATACAATATATAATATGCTTTATATTTATAATACCACAAAATATGTAGTGTATTATATATATCTAAATACAAAAGTGTAGTACCAATAATATATAATATAACGCATAGTATACCACAACCCATATATTATATATAATATGTAGTAAATAGATAACATTATATATATAGTGTAATATATACTATATATATAATACAATACTATATAGTTTAGTGTATATACTATATAATATTGTGCATACTATAAAGATAAGATGGTAAAGTGTAAAGATACATGGTTAAAGTATAATAAAACAATATTATAGTGTATAGTATAACATAAATTTTATTATATAATATACCATATTAGCATAATAACAAACATAAAATATACTAATAACATACTATATACTATAACCATTAATATTAGGTAAAAAACAACAATATAACATGTATATAGTAAATTTGTATGTATAGTAGTATAGTTATATAATATTATAGTGTAGTATAACTACAGAAACAACATATTAATTACATATACATAAATATACTCTATAATGTTACACTATATAATGTTATACATATAATTACACCATAACACATACATTTACAATAACACATATACAATATACCATATACGCAAAAGCATAGTAAATAATTATAAAGCATATATGGTAATATATTTATAATATAATAAATAGTATAGTGTATATATATACTATTCACCATATACTAAATAAAGACGCAACTATAACACTAACTCGACACTAATATATATGCCAGACTATATATATATTGTGGTAGCATAACATATAGATAGTAATAAAAAAGATAGTATATATTGTGATATATAGACAAAGTGTAGTATAGTATGAAAGACAAGATGATATGACATGTAAAGTATCACATATAATAAATGTATGTATACATACCATACCATCTATATATATATATACCATACCATAACATAAAAATATAGCATAAATATCATAGTATAGCATAATTAACACTCATAACGCCTACACCACTATAACATTCTGTAATATGCAAAGATATAGCGCCAGATAGTATGTATTGGTAGTACATAGGTATGTAAGATGTAATAGAGTATACATAATATTGTATATTATACTATACTACAAAATAATATACATATAGTAATAGTATATATAGTGTAATGTATATATTATACAGGATAGATAGTATGTATGTATATACTTATATTATACTAATATATATAAATGCATTATGTATAGTAAGATAAGATAAAATTATAGTATTATATTAATTACTACTGGATATACAAAGGTGGTATATAGTGTATAGTATAGTTTGTTATGTTGTGTAGTATATAGTGCAATTGTAAGTAATTATACTATATAATTACACTATACTATATAGTGTTGTATATGGTAATAGTATGTGTAGTGTACAATATATAAATACACTATATAACTTATTACATACTATGCACATCATTGTATAGTGTATAGTATAGGATATATTACACTACACTAATACTACTTTATAATTCTATAACACTACTATATGTAGTGTACTATAAACCATAAAACCCTAAGCCCTAAAACCGTAAACCCTAAACCTTAACCTTAAACCCAAAACCCTAAAAGTATAAATTTTAAAACCCTAAGCCCTAAACCCTAAACCCTAAATCTTAAACCCTAACCCTAAACCCAAAATAATAAACCTAAACCTAAAGTAACTAAATAAATTAAAAAAAAACCTAAACCCTAAAACCTAATAAACCTAAACCTAAGAATGGGCAGAACCTTGACGGTAGGAACATCACCCTTAATATTGCTCATTCTAGATCTGGTTGTGGAGGCAAAGGCGAAGGTGGCGGTTATCATAGTGCTGGTGAGGGATCTAGAGGTGCTAGTGGATACACGTCATCCGGCGTGGTGGTTATGGAGAGGAGGAGCACCAAGTCACATCCGTGAGGAGAGATCGAGGATTTGATGGTGGATCTCGCTACTCGAGTGCCTGGGGTGTTTTTGATCTAAACTAAAGAATCTGAAGAACGCCTAATTCGATCTAGTGCGTATAGAACTATGTCTTTATAATAGAGATGATTCTAGTTATCTAGGGTTTTTAATTTGCTTTATGCGTGCTCATTTTTGATTTATTTCATCATTTATTTCTTAGAAAACATGGCGTGTTACTTGGTTGATGAAATCAAAAAGAAGAAATGTTGAATATGAATTTGTTATATGTTAAAAAAACAAAAATCCTAAACCCTAAATTTAAACTTGGAACCTAAACCCAAAACATAAACCCTAATCCTTAAACTCGAAACCCTAAAACATAAAAATCCTAAACCCTAAACCCTAAACCCTAAACCCTAAAACACTAAACCCTAAACCATAAACCCTAAACCCTAAACCCTAAACCCTAAACCCTAAACCCCAAACCCTAAACCATAAACCCTCAACTAACCCTAAACCCTAGACCCTAAACCCTAAACCCTAGACCCAAGACTCTAAAAAGCTAAAAAAGGTAAACCTAAAAAACCCTAAAAATAAAATAAATAAAGAAACCTAAACTAAAATAAAATAAAAAATAAAATAAAATAAACACCTAAACAAAAACCTAAACTTAAACTTAAACCTAAAAAGAAAATAAAATAAAATAATTAAAAACCAAAACTAAACTAAAAAATAAAAACTTAAATAAAATAAAAACTAATCCTAAAATAAAAATAAAATAAACCAAAAATAAAAATAAAATAAACCTAAATTAAAATAAAATAAAAACTAAATAAAAACTTAAACCTAAAAAAATAAACCTAAAAATAAACAAAAAATAAAACCTAAACCCTAAACTTAAAAAAAACATAAAATAAATATAAAATAAACCTAAACCTAAACTAAATTAAACTAAACAACCTAAATCTAAACTTAAAATAAACTAAACCTAAACCTAAACCTATACCCTAAATAAAATAAAATAAACTAAAAATAAACCTATACCTAAACTAAAAAATAAAACCTAAAAATAAACCTTTAATAAAAACATAAAATGTAAACCTAAACCTAAAAATAAATAATAATACCTAAACTTAAATAATAAAATAAAAATAAAACTAAACTAAAACGTAAACCTAAACCTAAATCTAAATCTAAAAGATAAACAAAACTAAAAAACCTAAGCTAAATAAATAAACTAAAATAAATAAAATATACTAGCTAAAAATAAAAATAAACCTAAATAAAAAAATAAACTAAATAAAATTAAACCTACGAGTTTCCTTAATTAAAAAAGAATAAAAAAACAAAATAATAAGAATAATAAGAAAAAACCCTAACCTTAAGCGTTAAACTTTAAACTAACCCTAAACCATAAACCATAAACCCTAAACCCTAAACCTATAACCCTAAACCCTAAACCATAAAACCTAAATCCTAAAAAACCCTAAACCCTAACCCCTAAATCCTAAAAAATCCTCAACCCTAAACCCTACACCCTAAACTAACCCTAAACCCTAAACCCTAAACCCTAAACACTAAATCCTAAACCCTAAACCATAAACCCTAAACCCTAACCCTAACCTTAAACCCTAAACCTAAAAAAATAAAAAGTAAAACCTAAACCTAAAAAATAAAATAAAAACAAAATAAAACTAAAAAATAAACACAAACCTAAACCTAAAACTAAATAATAAACTAAAATAAAGAACCTAAACTAAAATAAATAAACCAAAAATAAATAATCTAAACTAAATAAAAATTAGAAATAAACTTAAATAAAATTAAAAAATAAAATAAACTAAGATAAATAAAATATAAATGAAATAAACTAAATAAACCTAAACCAATTTAATTAAAAAACCTCAATCAACCCAAATCTACAACCCTAAATCACAAACACTAAAACCATAAAAGCTAAACCATAAACTAAACCTACACCTAAACTAACCTAAAACCCTAAACCCTAAATCTAAAACCTAAACCTAAATCATAATCTTAAACCTAAACACTAAACCTAAACCCTAAAACTAAAATCAGAACTATACCCTAAACTAACTATAAACCCTAAACTAAAACCTTAAACCACCTAAACCCCAAACTAAATCAGAAACCCTAACTAACCCTAAAACCCTTAAAACACTAAACCCTAAAGCTAAACACTAAACCCTAAACTTAAACCTAAAGAACCTAAACACAAAACCCTAAAACCCTAAACCTTAAAACTTAACTGTAAACCCTAAAGCATAAAAGCATAAATTGGAATACCCTAAACCCTAAACCAAAAAAATCTTAAACCATAAAGCCAAACCCCAAACTAACCCTAAAACCTAAGCTAACCCTAAATCCTAAACCCTTAAAACCCTAAACCCTAAAGCCTAAACACTAAACCCTAAACCCTAAACCCAAAGCCATAACCCTAAACACTAAACCCTAAAACCCTAAACCTTAAAACCTAACCCTAAACCCTAAAGCATAAAAGCATAAATTATAATACCCTAAACCCTAAACCCTAAACCCTAACCCTAAATCCCAAACCCTAAACATAAATGTATAGTAACTAGATAAATTTAAAAATAAACTTAAACCCTAAAACCTACTAAACCTAAACCATAAGAATTGGTAGAACCTTGACAGCAGGAACATCATTGTCAACCAGGCTCAGTCAAGATCTAGCAGTGGAGACGAAGGCGTAGGCACCAGTTATCACAATGGTGGTGGGGGATCTAGAGGTGCTGGTGGATACAGAGGTGGTGGTCAGAGTAGTGGTGGTTATGGATGCGGGAGGTGCGGCGGAGGTTACAACCATGGTGGTGGTGGAGGGAGAGCTTGAGGATATGATGGTGGATCTCGCTACTTGAGAGGCCAGGGTTGTTTTGATGGGAACTGAAGAAACTAAAGAACGCTCGATCTGATCTACTACTTATTAAACTATTTCTTTATAGCAGAGATGATTCTAGTTTTTTATAACTAGGGTTTTTTATTTCCTCTATGCATGCTCATTTTTGATCTATGCCATCGCTTATGTCTTAGAAAACTTGCTGTGTTACTTAGTTGATGAAATCAAAAAGAAGAAATATTGAAAATGATTTTATTCTATGTTAAAAAAAACCAAAAACCAAAAACCATAAATTAAAACTTGAACCCAAAACCTAAAACCTAAAATTATTTATTTAAACCTAAAACCATGAACCCTAAAAAGCCTAAATCCTAAATATTAAACCCTAAACCCTAAACCCTAAACCCTAAACCCTAAATCTCTAAACCCTAAAACCTAAACCTTAAGCCCTAAAACCTAAACCCTAAACCCTAAACCCTAATCTCTAAGAATGGGTAGAACCTTGAACTGTTTAGTGTTTAGGTTTAAGGTCTAAGGTTCACAGTTTAGTTTAGGGTTTAGGTTTTTGATTTATTTTAAACACAGAACAAATTCATATTAACATTTCTTTTTTTTGATTTCATCAACCAAGTAAGACACTAAGTTTTCTAAGAGATAAGCGAAGACAAAGATAAAAATTGAGCACGCATAGAGCAAATCAAAAATCGTAGATACTATAACCGTCTCTATAGTGAAGACAAAGTTCCATAAGCGAGATGGATATTCATCGCTTTCCGCCCCCATCAACCACCGCCTATCAGTAGTAGGATCCACCATCATATCTGATCTCCTCCTCCTCCACCACCACGAACCTTCGATTTCCTCCTTCATCCATATCGAAAATGGATGAGGGAGGACAAAGATAAAAATTGAGCACGCATAGAGAAAATCAAAAATCCTAGATACTATAACTGTCTCTATAGTGAAGACAAAGTTCCATAAGCAGTAGATCGGATTGGCCATTCTTCAGTTTCTCCAGTCCCCATTAGAACCACCATGGCCTATCGAGTAGTAGGATCCACCATCATATTCCTGATCTCTCCCTCCACCACCACCACAGTTGTAACCTCCGATGCTTCTTCAGTTTCTCCAGTCCCCATCAGAACCACCCTGGCCTATCGAGTAGTAGGATCCACCATCATATTCCTGATCTGTCCCTCCACCACCACCACAGTTGTAACCTCCGATGCTCCTTCCTCATCCATAACCACCACGCCCTTCCCACCACCTCCATATCCACCAAGACCTCAGATCCCCTCCACTATTATGGCAACCGCCGTCTGCCGCCCCTAGATCTAAATTGAGCCTGGTTGGTGGTGATGTTCCTATCGTCAAGGCTATGCCCATTCTTAGGGTTTATGTTTAGGTTTAAGTTTATTAGGTTCTAGGGTCTAAGTTTATTTTTAAATTTATTTTGTTACTTTATAGGGTTTAGTGTGCTTAGGGGCCTTTCAGTGCCTTTAAGGTCATGGTCACCACCAGTGGCCTAAGCCAATGCCTCATTTCATTTACTACTAGCTCACACTGCTGCTCTGGCCTAGGGCAGGCCAGCCTTCAGGCCTTGGCTCAGGGCCTAGGGTCTCCAGGGTTTATGCCTTGCTGGGCCTAGGGCCCAGTGCTGCTCATGTTCTTTTAGGGCTCAGTGCTCAGTGGTCCGTGGTCGTAGGCTCAAAGACTCAGTGGTATAGATTTCCAGGGTTTATAGTTTTTTATTTATTTTAGTTCATATTATTTTTTATTTTATTTTAACCTAATCCCTTTCCATTTAGTTTAGTTTATTTCCATTTTAAGTTTCCTTCATTTGAGTCAGGCTTCTTTTAGTCTATTTAAGTTTTCATGCCAGTTTCAGTTTAATATTTAGTTGAGCCTTTTATTTTATTTTATTCTTTTAGGGTTTCAGGTTTTATTTTTTTATTTTGTACTTTTGGCCTTTAGGTTTTATTTTATTTTCTTTTAGGTTTATGTTTTAGGTTTCATTTTAGCTTTTATTTTTAGGTTTTATTTTTAGTTTTAGATTTAGGATTATTTTAGTTTATTTTATTTTATTTCATTTAGATTTACATTTTAGGTTTAGTTTATTTTAGATTAGGTTTTGATTTTACTTGTAGTTTAGTTTATTTTAGTTTAGGTTAAGGTTTATTTTATTTTGTTTATTTTATTTTATATTTTATGTTTATGTTTTTTTTAGTTTAGGGATTAGGTTTTGTTTCTTATTTATTTTTTATGTTTTATTTTTGTAGTTTATTTTTTAGGTTTTGGTTTCTAATTTTTAATTTTATTTTATTATAGTTCTATTATTTATTTATTTTTTAATTTGTTTTTATTTTATTTAAATTTTTTATTCTTAGGTTTATTATAATATACTATGCTATTATATAAAACACTACACTATACACTGTATAGTGTAATATAATATAGTGTGTATGCTATACTATACTAATAGTGTATACTACTACAACACTATATTATAGTAAAGTTATACACAATACTGATACTATATACTACACTATACAGTAGTATACTATATACTACTACTACTATATATATAGTAGTATAGTGTAGTGTAGCATACACACCATATATATGTAAGTACAAGCACAAAGATATAGATAGTATAATATATTACACCAATATAATACCATATAGTGTAGCATGTAGGATGTCCATACTATGTAGTCTTTACTACACTAATAATAGCATAGTGTGTGTGTAATCGATATTCAATACATAATAGCACACATAATCATACACAAACACCACATATACATTACATAATATGTAAGAAAGTATATGTCTTATAAAGCAGGTACCATATACACAACACATATATAATACCATAATAGCATAGCAAAGTGCTTATATTAATAGAATATGTAATCATACCATATAAGTATATAAAGTGTAGTATAGTATACATGTTGAGTATATAAAACAATACTATAGTGTATAGCATAGTATACTGTTTTATAACATAATATAATATATAGTACGGCATAACATAGAATCATACCATACAATATACTATAATATCCATATTAACTATAACAATCAATTATAGTGTATTGATAACATACAATATACAAAGATAAACATGTATATAGTATATTTGTAATGTGTATAGCGTACAAGCATACATATTATTTATATTATAGTGTAGTATAACACTATAGATAGACATACATATTAATCACTATATGATAACATTGTATACCATAATGTTATACATACAATGTTATACATATACCACAATCAATAACTCCCGCCATGACAACACAATGTCAACATACCATATATATATACAAGTATAATAAATATACGAGTTGATAAAGTATGTATGGTATATATATAACCATACCATACAAATAGTGTAGTGATATACATACATATAACTATATACCAAGCAAAGATATACCATACTTGTAACTTCATGGTAACATTAACTATTTATTATACATGTTACACCATATAGTAGCATAACCATACAATAATATAGTAATAAAAAAATAGTAGAAGTGCATTATATTGTGTAGGTATAGATATATATAGCAAAGTGTCTAGTATAGTATGCGTAGATATGATTAGCATAAAGATTATTACAGCACATCAATAACACAGTTAAAGCATAGTAAATAAGCATACCATAATATCTCTCTCATACCATACCATATTATATAATAACCATAACATACATAAAACATATCATGTGCAGCGTACATCATATAGTAGAGATCATGAACATGATACTACCAACTATAACCATATTTATATAACATAATGCTGGTAGCAGTATATAGTGCTTAAGATATATGTGTGTAGTACATAAAGTGTGTACATAGTATATAGCAAGAGAGTAGTTTACATAACATTGTATATATACCATACCAAAAAACACATACATATAAGTAATAGTATGTAAGTGCAAAAGCTATATTAGTGATTAACATAAGTGATGTAAAGTACTACAACCTATAATATATATAAACATATTAAATGCATTGTAGTACAAGTATAGCATAGTTCACAAGATGATACCACTAACCACCAATACATGATATACAACAAATGCAGTAAAGTGCGTATAGTATAGCATGTCAGGTTGTAGCATATAAGTAGTTGCATAGACTACAATACCATATACAAATATATAGCATATGCGTGCGTAAGTGTAAATAACAAGATAACAGATAGGCACCATATAACCACTATTTACATACCATGCACATCATCAGTTGTGTATAAGTATGGACATATACACCACACCCATAACACCACTATATGTAGTGTACCATACATATTTATCAATTACACACCATACCACACCATATACCACTGTATAGTGTATGTATTGTACATACCATATAACATATAAGATATAAGCATGCATATACCACATAATATATATGTATTATACCATACCATATAACATACCACCCATAATAGTAAGTTGGCATACATATAGTGTATAATATAAAGATAAAGATATAGTAAAGATAGTATAGATAGTAATATTATGTATATAGATATTATAATAACCACTATACCAGATCCAGACATACATAAGGTAGGTTTATATACATAGTATTATGTGAATACTAATACTACACACACCTTATACCACATACCATACCATGTATAAGACACCACATACAAGAGCAAGTTATAAAGGTTATATAAGTAGTGTTATAGCATATGTGTATGGCAATTATATAGTATTGTATAGTGTATATAATATAACAAGAGTAATATATACCATAATATACCATATACAATACATACTATAGACAAGTGTAGTATATAGTACTTGTACATAACTAATATACTACACTAACAAATATGATATATGTATAATAGTGTAGTATATAGTAGTGTACTATACTATACTACACTACACTATACTTATGTAATGTACTATATATACTATTGTATAATATAGTATATACTTGTATAGCATTAAAGATAATATAAGCATAGTATCACTATACATGTAGTGTTATAATTATAGTGTATAGTATATTACATATTATACCACACCATAGCATAATAACATAGTATAGTTACACCAGTGGAACCATATACCATGTGTAGTGTATAATAGTGTGGTGTTGTAAGAACACAACACACCATAATTATACCATAGTAAACCATTACACCATACCATAAATAACATATACCACTCATAATATAGTGTATAGATAAAGTGCAGTGTAACATATAATATTATATTATATATAATATTATATTATACACTACTATACACTACATATAGTATATAATACCATCTATAGTATATATTACATATATAGTATAAGATAGTAAAGCATTGTACTTATATAGTTATACTACACTACACTATTATATACTACACACTATACAATACATACTATACACTATACTATACTATACTACACTATATACTACTATATAACACTATAACACTACTATAATGTAATATCTTACTATACTACATACTATAACGCTATACTATGCATAGCTACTATATACTACACTATATACTACAATATACTATCTTGTAGTGTATATTGTGTATACACACCATACACCATACCATAAATTTACATAGTATACAAGAGTATATAGTGTACATATGATAGTATAGTATGCTGCATACCACATTATATTTGTAATGTAGTATAGTATAGTGTATATACATGTAGTATACATATCGTGATACAATATTAAGTAATATAGCATAGCAATAACATGACATACCATACATTAATATACCATACCATATTACACCATACATACCACATATACATTACCATACACCATATATATCATGAGTGTAGTACATTAATTCATACCACACCACCATACCATACCATATTATGCATATAATCACAAGGTTATAGTGGTAGTTTTATAAAGATAAGATAGTTACTACACTCATACACCATAGATAGTGTAGCATATATATAAATATATAGCATAGTCTTTACGTGCATTACATAACATGCGTATAACATAACATACAATACATAAAGCAATAACACACAACACATAATACAAAGATGATGCAGTACATGCATGTATAGCTATGCGATACAAGAAAAGCGTAGCCTTTACAAAGATACAAGTGTAATATGTCATAGTAACGTATAGTGCATGCATAATATACCATATATAACTACATACCATAGCATAACAATTACATACCATACCATAATATAGAATAATACCAGCATAGTTAATGCAAGACCATAAAACCATACCATATTTGTAGTGCCACACATATAGGTATACATTATAACCATACCACGTATCATATCAGTATAGCATGTAGAAAAGAAAGTAGCAGATGTAATATATTACATAATTTCATACACCATACATACCATAACCATACCATAGTAGCATATAGTGTATGTATAACGCACAACCACAAAGATAGTAGTAAAGTGCGTGCATAGTGATAGCTGAAGGCATATACATATACCATACACCATTGTACAACACCATATCCAACATACGCCATACCATTAGTATAGTGCATGCAAAACCATATGGCATAAGTAAAGTGTAGGCGTATATAATATACCATACACATATAACAGCATACAAGATAGTGTATATAGTATAATAGCATGTATGTATCACTATTCATACATACTACATACCACCAATAACATAATATACCACCATAAATTATATACATACACACCAGACACCAACAATTACTTTGTAGTGCATAATACAAAGGTAACGTATTCATATTAATAGCATATAGCGTATATAAATGTAGCAAGATATAGTGCATACTATATTAATATTAATATACCATATAATTATAGGTAAGATATACAATAACATAACATATAGTTTATATACAATACCACCAAAGAGTATGCATCATATATATAATTACACCATACCAATAGTGCGTTAAAGCATAGCGTAAGCAGTAGTAATATTATATTCCACACCAAACCACACCATAATATATAATATACCAACATAGTATTATATAACGCATAATTCATAACCAATATTGCACCATACCATACCATAGCATAAGAGCAAAACATAGCATAAAGTATACAGCAAGTATATAGCATAAAGTATCAGTGTAGTATATAGCATAATATAGATAGTAGCATAGCATAGCATACCACATACCATAACATACCATATACATAATACATACATAGCACCACATATAGCACATACCATAGCACACAAGCATAATACTGATAATGTATGCATAAAGGTATGTACAAGTATGGTATATAAAGTGCAATAGACATAATATATAATCATATAGCATGCATAAAGCATATATAACACCATACCATTACAAAAGTACACCATACACAAGATAATAAATATATTATATAGTTAGTATAACCCAATATACAACACCATAACATTACTTATGCAGCATAATATATAAAGATATTAAAGATAACAGTTATAATATTGTAAAAAAGGTATGCGTAGCATATATTGTGTGTGTAGTGTCCATACCATATTACATATATACATACATAGATAGTCATATATAATATGCCATAATTATCCCATATTCAATTATACACACATATACATAAAGATATAGCATAGATATAACATTGTAGCATAACACACCACACCTTTACCATGCCATGCCACACCAATACTACTATGACATACAAAGGTAATGTAGCATATAAGTGTAATACACCATGCCCTTAACCATACCACACCAAAGCATAATAAACAATAACAATATTACTATACACCATATTTATACACCATATATAGAAAAGCATAACATACCATACCATAACGACCATGTACCATACCATACATATTATACATAATATAATATACCATACACCATATAAAGATAGTGCACATATAGTAGTTATAGCAACGTAGTATATATAATATATGGTGCGTAGTGTTACATAGTACAAAAGTAATGCATAAGATATAGTATAAGATAACATACATGTATATAGTAAGCATATAGTATAATAGCAAGATATAAGTTATAGTAATGTATACTATACACTATAACTACTACACTATAGTATAATATGGACACTACACATACATACAACCATACCATACCATATATGTATTGGTAGCATAAGATAATATAGCATTTTATTTATATATAATATAATATTTACATTACACAACACCACACTATAAATTATAATATACCATACCATTATTAGTAGTATAGTATAGCATAAAGATGTACCATATAACATATGTAGTATCACAACACTATATAATACTATACTATACTATACATATACACATATATATAGTGTAGTGTAATATTGACCATAATTACATAATATACCCATACCATACATACCATATAACGCAAAGATATTATTATGTAGTAGTGTTACTAATATAATAACATATGATACAAAAGCATATGGTACAATATATTTGGCATACCATAATAGCAAAATAGTGTAGTGTATATATTATATATATCCCATACACCATGCCATACCACAATAACCATAGTAGTATATATGTATTGTAACCAATACACACCACATACATAAATATACATACATAACGATAGCATAACATATAGCAAAGAATAAAATAGCATTGTACTGTATCAGGTAGCATATAATAAAAGCAGCAAGATAGTGCGTAACATGTGTGTATATATATAGATGTGATACATAAGATAACGCACATACATGTAGCTGGTAATCAGAAGATACATATATACATATGCCATACACCATATATATAATACACATAACATACATAAATACATGTATAGTATAAAGATATGAGCAAGATAAAGATATCCACTAATATTATACCATACCATACAATACATGTTAACATAACATGTAAAAGATAAAGCATACAAGTGTATAAATGTGAAGATACAAGTATACAAGATAGCAATAGCTTATCCATCCAATATATTGCATAATATACCATACCACAATACTGTACACAAGTAACAAGATACAAAGGTAAAGCATACTTACATAGATAAGATAGTATGCATAAAATACCATAATATATACCAATATACAAATGATACAAGCATACATAGATAATATAAGATAGCACCATACCATGCCAGCCAATCACTAATTTGACCCACAAAAGGTAGATATAGTGTATAGCATAAGATATTTTGTTGGTAGATATACAGGTAGTATACAATTACCATACCATACCATATATATATAAGGTAGTATATACAATAACCATATAACCATAGTATAAGATACATACACCATATGCCACGTAGCATAGCGTAGTATAATAGCATAGCATACACTATATAACCCGCTATTACATAAAACACCATTGTATAATATAGCAGATAGGATAGCAATACTCATGCGTAAAATAGTACATACATACACATAATACCATGCCATAAGATATTCATATATAACATAATTATACCATACATACACAAAAGAGTATGCGCATCATACAAGATAATATACGTAGCATAGATAAGCATACAAGATAATTCAATAAACACCACCACTGTGCATAGCATATATTTATAGCATAGCATAGCATAGCGTGGCATATACATAAAAGCAGCATATATACATAGACATGTTATACGCCAAGTATTAAAGATAACATACATAATATAATATGGTGATATACTGTAGATTATACCATATATATGCATCATAATATACCACACCAAAGCATATAGCATAGCGTAGCGTATCAAGATATTAACACCATAACTACAACCATATAGTATAGCATGATGCAATACATTACATATAATTATGACACCATATTACCACCATATAACATACACAACGCGACGCAATCATACCATTACAACACCACGCCATAACCATACTGCAGCAAGAAGGTAGCTCTGGTAATAGGTATAGCACGCACTGTACGCAACAAAGATAAAGATGCGCAGCATAAAAAGTATGTTAGACATAGTGTACGAAGGGCATAGACCCGGCCAATCCACCAACCATAGCAAGATGACGTTAACCATACATAACACCATGATCAAAGGCGCATGTCATACACCATATAACATACATTAACGCCATCGCTATTTGAATCCATATTATCACCACCACCGCCATGCATGACCATAAAGAGCAAGAGGTAGTCTTTGCATACAGGTATAGTGATAACCGCCATTAGCGTACGCGATAGCATGCGCGTGCAGCATAACATAACGTAGCACAGCGCAGCACGACAGCAAAGTGCCGTAAAGTGCGTCAACATAGCATGCAAGTATCTGATATGCAGTGCGCATTATAGCACGGCATAGCATCAGTAATCACCACGCCATCTATATTAGATAACATAACATAACATAGCAGTAGCATACATACGCCATTTCATAAAGCGCAGCGCAGCATTAACCGGACAGTGCAGCATATAAAGCATGCTGCAGTACACACAAAGCATACAGCGTTACTAGTAAAGCATGGAAGTGTAATCATCATATCCCGCACCGTCAATCATGCGCACATAGCATAAACGCACAGCAGCGCAACATTAGCGCACAGCAAGCATAGTATGGCGAGTAGCAGCATTAAAGCGCACGCATAGATAGCAAAGCATTGAAGCGTATTAAGCATAAAGTATAAAGACAGCATGAAGCCAGAAACATAACACAAGCAGTGAGCATATAAAGCGCAAAGGTATGCGTAATACAACATCCGAATTACGACATTATCGATAACTGACTGCAAATACGGCAATGAAAGCGCATAAGCATGTGTGTCATAAAGATGTAAAGAGAAGTATTATTAGATACAAAATCATAACACAAACTGGTATCGCATACGTAGTGTTAATATACTCATTAACTATCATTATATACGTTGATATCATAATCATTATATATATACCATACATAAACCATGCATTACCCATACACCATACACCGCAGAATAATAGGTATAACATAACATTCACACCATACGTAGTATACAGTATTTAGCATAATATACCATACCAACAATAGTCAATATTTATATAACGTATAGCATAAAGCATACATATGCAGTAGCATATACATAACCATGTTATAATTATACATTCATACATCAGTAGTGTATAGAATATTACACCACATATACCATATACCATATATACACACCATATATATACCATTAACTATACACCATACCACATTATATATATAATATACATACAATACCACTATACCATAATTATACCATATATAACACGTAAAACACCATGCTCATTCATACCATACCATACCATAGTGTAGTATGCATGTGTATATACATATAACCACTACAATACATATATAATATATATCACCACAGTGTAGCATAGCAAGGTAGCATGTGTATGTGCATTTTATATATTACACCAACCATACCATAATAACCATAATAACACTATAACGACCACCATATATGCCATAAAGTAGTTATAATAACATTGTATGGCATATGCAAATGCCACAACATAGCATGTACAGGCATAATAGCAATAACCATAAAAGAAGCGTAGTACATATAACATTAGCAGTAACATAGCATATAAGCATAGCATAGCATGGAGTGTGTTTAGATCGCCATTATTACGGCGTATAAGCAAGCATAACACGTAACATAATAGTCAAGATAGTAATATACCATACCATACAAAGAACCATACCATAGCATTGTGTATGTATATATATAATACACCAACCATACCACATACCATAACATACCATATACGCCATACATAACATTACACCACAATCATAACTATACATCAATATATATATAATACCATACACCATACCACATGACAAGCAGTAGAGTGCATAGTAACATATGTCAGGATATACCATATTATATAAGCATACAAGATAACATAACAGCATATACACCATACACCATACACCATAACAATACCATATACAATTCATATATATATATGTATATATAGTGTATACCATATAGTGTATGTATATAGTGCAGTATAGTATAGCATAGTATATAGTATAAGCATATACCATACCATACCATACACCATACCACACCATACCATATACAACACCACACCATAATATCACAAGTGTATATACCATATATATATTTATAGTGTATAGTATAGCATGTTGTGTTGTATGGCATACCATATAATATACCAAGTAGTGCACAATTATAGCCTAACCATACCATACACCATAATACGCCACATATCATATACATACCATACACATAATATATATTAATTCCATAATTAAATATAATTATAAGTATACATACACTACTATATAATACATAATATAGTACTATTACTAGTATATAGTATAGTATGTGTAATATATATAATTATAATTATTATTTACTATTATTTATATCATTACACCACAAGCAAAATTGTAGTGTAATATTATGTATAAGTAATAGTAATAGTATAGTATGATATATTACACAACATACTACTATACTACACTATATAGAACACTATAATATAAAAAATATACCATACACCATTATACATAAGATAATATAGTATCGTAGGCATTCATACAAAACATATCCATATTATTATACACCATAACGCATTAACTATATTATACACATACACATATATACCATATATAGACAGCATGTAGCATAAGACAAGCATAACGTACATAGCGTATAGCAAAGCATAGTGTGGCGTGTAGTGATACCATATAGCGTAGTAACACAATTACCATACCTACAACATTATGTGTAAAGGTGTAATATACCATAATATAACACCATAGCAGCAAGTAAACCAGTAATATAACAAAATAAGTATAAAGGTATAAAGCATAGTAGCATATGCATTAGTATTATACATAATCATTAACATAGTGTAGTGTATAGCACATAGTATAAACAGACATAAAGTGGTATATACACCAAGAACTATTACAATATGTGCATAAACAAGTGCATATTACCATACCATGTACATACACCATATATACCATAATCATGCATATAACACCAAACACCATACATCGTCTGAGAGTGTAATATAGCATAGCGTATGTATAGTGTGTATAGTGTATAGTGTATATGGTATACTATACTATATATCACAACACTATACTTAACTTATACTACACTACACATACTATATGGTATGGTAAGATATACCATAATTATATATAATTACCATTAATATTATAGTACCATTATATAATATTATGTATATAGTGTAGTAGTTACAACAATTATATACCAATAATACACTCATCTAATGTAAGATGATTAATACATACCAAGAAACATAAATAATTATTACACACAAATGTACTACTATATAATATATTATACCATATTATATTGCAAAGTGAGAAGTTATATGCCATATTAATTATAGTATAGTGTGTGCATACAAGAGTATACAACACCATACCCATACATCTATAGTGTATACACCATACTATACCACACCAACACAATATACCATACCATACCATATATTATAACTACTACATTTATACACTACACTATAGTATAGTATTATGTAGTGTACTATAATGCTATACTATTACTATAGTATAGTGTATACTATAACACTACTTGACTACACTATATTATATACTACTATACTATACTAATACATATAGCATAACTATACTATAGTATATTATATATATAGTATATTATGGTAGTGTATAGTGTTGTATTAATGTTGTATAATATACACTATTGTATAGTTCTCATATCAGTAATAGTAATATAATATAGTGTAGTATGTACTACTATCACACTATAATATAGTAAGTATGTATTGTATTGTACTTAAACCTTAAACACTCAACACTAAACCCTAAACCTTAAACCCTAACCCTAAACCCTAAACCCTTAACCATTAAAACCCAAAAACCTTAAACTAAACTAAATAAAACCTAATAATAAAATAAATAAATAAACCTAAACCTAAAATAAACTAAACCTAAACCTAAACAAAAATTAAATAAAATAAAATAAACTAAAAATATACCTAAACCTAAACTAAAAAATAAAACCTAAAAATAAACCTAAAATAAAAATCTAAAACCTAAACCTATAAAAATAAAATAAAAACCTAAACCAAAACCTAAAAATAAAAAATAAAACCTAAACCTTAAAAATAAAATCAAAATTTAACTCAACTAAAAAATAAATCTAAACCTAAAAAAGAAACTAAAAATAAAAAACCTAAACTAAAATAAATTAACCTAAAATAAATAAATAAAACTAAATAAAAATAAAAAATAAACCTAAATAAGAATAATAAATAAACAAACTCAAATAAATTAAAAATAAACTAAATAAACTAAATAAATCTAAACTTACCAGTTTACTTTATTAAAAAAAACCAAAAACCCTAAACCTACTACCCTAAACCAACAAACCTAAACCCTAAAACCCTAAACCCTAAACCCTAAACCCTAAACCCTAAACCCTAAACCCTAAACCCTAAACCCTAAATTGTAAACCCTAAACCATAAACCCAAAAACCTAAACCCTAAAACCGAAAACCCTAAACCTAAAACCCTAAACTCTAAAACCCTAAACCCTAAACCCTAAGCGGTAAACCCTAAACCCTAAAACCTACAACCTTAGACCCTAAACCCCAGACCATAATCCTGAACCCCAAACCATAAACCCTAACTTAACCCTAAACCCTAAACCCTCAACCCTAAACTAACCAACCCTAAAACCCAAGAATGAACTTAACTGTGGAACATCACCCACCAACTGTGCTCATTCTGTGATTTAATGGTAAGAATGGTGAGGCGTGATATTATCACAATGGTGGTGAGGGATCTAGAGGTGTTGGCGGATATGGAGGTGGTGGTCAGATAAGTGGTTGTTATGGAGGCGGGAGGAGCGACGGAGGTTATAACCATGGTGGTGGCGGAGGTAGAGATCATGGATATGATAGCGGATCCTGCCACTCGAGAGGTGGGGGAGGTTTTGGTGGAAACTAGAGAAACTGAAGAACAACAGATCCAATCTGATGCTTATGGAACTGTGTTTTTATAATAGAGATGGTTATACTTATCTAGGGTTTTTTATTTTCTCTATGGGTGCTCATTTTTTTTCTATGTCATCGCTTATGTCTTAGAAAACTTAGGTTGCTACTTGGTTAACGAAATTGAAGAGAAGAAATGTTGAATATGAATTTGTTCTCTGTTAATAAAAACCTTAAACCATAAACCCTAAAGCCTAAACCCCAATCCCTAAACCCTAAATTAACCCTAAACCCCCTAAATCCTAAACCCTAAAAAGCTAAAACCTAAAGCTAAACTAAATAAACCAAATAAATAAATAAACCTAAATAAAAATAAAATAAAAAAATAAAATAAAATAAAAACATAAACTAAAACTTAAACTAAAACCTAAAAAGAAAATAAAATAAAAAATAAAAACTAAATTAAAATAAAAGAAATAAAAACCTAAACTAAACTAAAAAATAAAAAACCTAAATAAAATAAAAACTAAACTTAAAATAAAACTAAGATAAACTTAAAATAAAATAAAATAAAATAAAATAAAAACAAAACAAAAACATAAACCTAAAAAATAAACCTAAAAATAAAACCAACAAATAAATAAAAATTAAAATATAAACCCTAAAATTAAAAAAAACCTAAACATAAAATAAAAAAAATAAACAAAATAAAATAAACCTAAACTAAAATAAATTAAATTAAAATAAATAAAACCTAAACCTAAACCTAAACCTAAACCTAAAATAAACTAAAAATAAACCCAAACTTAAATTAAAAAATAAAAACCTAAAACCTAAACCTAGAAAAATAAAATTGAATCCTAAACATAAACCTAAAAATAAAAAATAAAACATAAACCTAAAAAAGAAAATAAAATAAAATTCAACTAAAAATAAACCTAAACCTTAAAAATAAACTAAAATAAAAAATCTAAACTAAAATAAATAAACCTAAAATAAATAAACTAAATTAAATAAAAATAAAAAATAAATCTAAATATAAATAAAAATATAATATACTTAAATAAATAAAAAATAAACTAAATAAACTAAATGAACCTAAATAGTTTATTTTAGGCTTAGGTTTTTTTTTTAAGTTTAGGGTTTAGGTTTTATCTTTTATTTATGTTTAGGTTTTATTTTTATGTTTAGGTTTTTATTTAGGTTTTATTTTATTTTATTTCAGTTTTATTTTATGTTTAGTTTTTATTTTATTTAGTTTTTTTTTATTTTTATGTTTATTTTATTTTTTTAATTTTGTTTAGCTTTTTATTTATTTTATTTTAGTTTACTTTTTTTATTTTTATATTTTTTTATGTTTAGGTTTAGGTTTGGGTTTAGGTTTCAGTTTAGATTTTTATTTTATTTTAATTTATTATTCTATTTAGGTTTATGTTTTTTTAATTTATTTTATTTTTATGTTATACTTAGTTTAGGTATATATTTTTAGGTTTTTAGGGTTTAGGGTTTAAGGTTTAGGGTTTAGGGTTTGGGGTTGAGGGTTTAGGGTTTAGGGTTGTAGGTTTTATTATTTATGCTTTAGGGTTTAGGGTTTAGGGTTTTTTAGTTTATTTTATTTTTAAATTATGTAAACTCGTAGGTTTAGGTTTATTTAGTTTATTTTCTATTTATTTTAGTTTATTTTATTTTCTATTATAATTTAGGTTTATTTTTATTTTTATTTAGTTTAGTTTATTTATTGTAGGTTTATTTATTTTAGTTTAGGTTTTGTTTAGTTTATTTTAAGTTTAGGTTTTAGTTTTTATTTTTATTTTATTTGTGTTTTATGTTAGTTTAAGTTTAAGTTTAATTTTAGTTTATTTTATTTTATTTAGGTTAGATTTAGGTTTAAGTTTAGGTTTAGTTTATTTTAGGTTTAGGTTTAGGTTTTATTTATTTTAGTTTAGTTTATTTTAATTTAGGTTTAGGTTAACTCTAATTTTATTTTAGGTTTAGTTTTTTTTTAATTTAGGATTGAAGTTCTATTTTTTAAATTTAGGTTTTTATTTAGTTTTTATTTTATTTTATTTTAGGTTTATTTTATTTTTTTTAGGTCTAGTTTTTATTTTCTTTAGGTTTTTTATTTTTTTGCTTAAGTTTAGGTTTTTATTTATTTTATTTTATTTTAGTTTTTACTTTTTTTTCTTTTATTTTATTTTTAAGTTTAAGTTTAGCTTTAGTTTTAGATCTAGCTTTTAGTTTAAGTTTTTATTTTTAATGTTATTTTATTTTTATTGTTTAGGTTTTTTTCTTTATTTTCTTTTAGGTTTTATTTAGTTTAAGTTTAGGTTTTTTAGCTTTTAAGGGTTTAGGATTTAGGGTTAGTTGAATGTTTAACATTTAAGGTTTAGGGTTTACAGTTTATTGTTTAGGGTTAAGTATTTTAGGTTTAGGGTTTAGGGTTTTAGGATTTTAGGGTTAAGGGTTTAGGGTTTTAGGATTTTAGGCTTTTTTAGGGTTTTAGAGTTTAGAGTTTAGGGTTTAGCTTTTAGGTCTAGGGTTGTGGTTTTAGCTTAGGGTTTAGGGTTTTTGGTATTTTTTTTTAACTGAGAATAAATTCAGATTCAATATTTCTTCTTTTCAATTTCATCAACTAAGTAACACACCAAGTATTCACGACATGTTTACATACATAAAAAATGAGCATTGAGCAAATCAAAACCCTAGATTACTTGAACCATCTCTACTACAAAGACACATAGTTCCATAAGCAAGATCGATACCCATTCTTCAAGATCTCCGCTTCCCATCGTAACCACCCCTCTTCTTGAGTTGAGATCTCGCCATCATATCCTCAATCTCTCCTCCGCCACCACCTTAGTCGTAACCTTAGTTGCTCCTCTTGCCTCGATAACCACCAATTCTCCACCACCCATATCCACCATCACCATAAGATCCCCCCCACCATCAAGGATAACCGCCTCGCCTTCACCTCCATCGATCGAGCCTAGTTGATGGTGATGTTCCAGCTTCTACCCATTCTCGGGGTTTAAGTTTATTAGATTTTAGGGTTTAGGTTTATTTTTTAATTTATTTAGTTACTTTAGGTTTAGGTTTAGGGTTTGTGTTTAGGGTTTAAGGTTTGGTTGGGGGTTTAGTGTTTAGGTTTTAGGTTTATGGTTTTAGGGTTTATGCTTTTAGGGTTTAGGGTTTAGGTTTAGAGAATTTAGGGTTAGGGTTTAAGATTTACAATGGGGTTTAGTGTGGCTTTAGGCTTGAGGGTTTAGTTTTGAGTTTAGTGGTTTGTTATGGTTTAGCATTTAGGGTTTAGGATTTATGGTTTAAGGTTTAGGGTTTAGGGTTTAGGGTTTAGGGTTTTTTTTAAATTAAGTAAACCAGTAGGTTTAGGTTTATTTAGTTTATTTATTATTTATTTTACGTTATTATATTTTTTTATTTTTATTTAGTTTAGTTTATTTATTTTAGCTTTATTTATTTTATTTTAGGTTTTCCATTTTACTTTATTTTTTTAGAGGTTTAGGTTTAGGTTTAGTTTTTAGTTGATTTTATTTTATTTTTTATTTTGGTTTATGTTTTATTTTTTTATTAGGTTTAGGTTTAGGTTTAGGTTTTATTTTATTTTTTTTAGGTTTAGGTTTTAGGTTTTATTTTATGTTTATTTTAAGGTTATATTTTTTAGTTTAGGTTTAGGTTTATTTTAGTTTATTTTTATTTAGGTTATAAGTTTAATTTATTTTAGGATTAGGTTTAGGTTTTATTTATTTTAGTTTAGGTTTAGGTTTATTTAATTTTTTATTTTATGTTTAGGGTTTTTTGTTTTATTTATTTATTTTGGTTTTTTTTTAGGTTTATTTTAGTTTAGGTTTTTATTTAGTTTTATTTTATTTTATTCTAGGTTTATTTTATTTTAATTTTAGGTTTAGTTTTATTTTATTTAGGTTTTTATTTTCACTTTATTTTAGGTTTTATTTATTTTATTTTAGTTTTTTATTTTATTTTTTTATTAAGTTTAGGTTTAGATTTAGCTTTTAATTTAAACTTGTATTTTATTTTATTTTATATTTTATTTTGGTTTAGGTTTTATTTATTTTATTTGTAGGTTTTATTTATTTTAGGATTAGGTTTTCAACTTTTTTAGGGTTTAGGTTAGTTGAGGGTTTAGGTTAAGGGTTTAGGGATTAGGGTTTAGGGTTTGTTTAGGTTTAGGGTTTAGGTTGTTTGGCTTAGGGTTTAGGGTTTAGGACTGGGCTTAGGGTTTAGGGTTTAGGTTTTTTTAGTGTTTAGGGTTTGAGGTTTAGGGTTTAAGTTTAAGGTCTATGATCCAGGTTTTAGTTTAGGGTTTAGGGTTTTTAGTTTTTTTTTAACACATAACAAATTCAGATTCAACATTTCTTTTTTTTAATTTAATGAACCAAGTAACACACCAAGTTTTCTAAGAGACAAGCGATGACAAAGATCAAAAATGAGCACTCATAGAGCAAATCAAAAACCCTATATTAGAAGAACCGTCTCTACTATAAAGATAGTTCTATAAGTAGCAGATCGGATTGGCAATTATTCAGTTACTCTAGTTCCCATCAGAACCACCCCAGCCTCTCAAGCAGTAGGGTCCACTGTCATATCCCTAATTTCACCCTCAGCCACCACCATGATTGTAACCTCCAATGCTCCTCCCTCCTCCATAACCACCACTGCTCCATCCACCACCTCCATATCCACCAACATCTCCCCCACCATCACTACAATAACTACACGCCTGGCAAGATCTACACTAAACACGTGATGTTCGTGCCGCCAAGGTTCTTCCTATTCTTAGGGTTTAGGTTTAGGTTTATTAGGTTTAGGGTTTTGGTTTTAATGTATTTTATTACTTTAGGCATGGGATTTGAGGTTTAGGGTTTAGGTGTAGGTTTTAGAATTTAAGGTTTAGGGTTTAAGTAGGTTTAGGGTTTATATTAGGGTTTAGGGTTTAAGGTTTAGGATTTAGGGTTTAGGGTTTTATGCTTTATGCTTTAGGGCTTAGGTTTAGGGTTTAGGATTAAGGATTAGGGTTTAGTGGAGTTTGGGGGTTTAGGGTTTAGGTTTAGGTTTAGGAATGAGTTTGTCAAAGAAGTCATAAACCGGATGTAGCATTTTATGACTGAATGGCATAGCCTTATAACAATAGATTTCGATCGAGGTTCTAAAATTAGTGTTTCTTTCATCCTCAGGGGCCATCTTTATTTGGTTATATCCAGATGAGCCATCCTTGAAAGAGAAGACTGCATGAGATGAGGCAATGTGCACCATTAGCTTTGAGATTGGTAAAATTTGTATTTTGGAAATGCCTTATTTAAATCCCTAAAATTGATGTATATGTGAATTTGGCCATTATTTTTCTTAATTAGGATGATGTTGGCTAACCGTAGGGTATTTTTTCCTAGATGAAGCCAACATCGATCAATTTCTTGACTTAAATGACCTATAACATCTAGTAGCTTACTTGATAGGATTAGAAGTAGGCTTTATTTCTAGTTTATGGACCGCTACTAGTAGCCAATAGAATCTCTTCATAACTCCATGCAAAGTAAACTCCAAATAGTCTAAGTCATTGGTTTTAATTTCATTCAACAAAGAACTGTATGTCGATGAAGTTCTTCTTAAGTTCTTAAGTTGACCTTGAGCTTGTCAATGGTTGACTTGATCGCTTCTTCAAACTTTTCTGGTGCATCTTTGACTTCAAAATAATTTGGATCATCTAAAGTTTCTAAGCACAACTCCTCATATGATTTAAGGTGATTTGAAAAGAACCTATCGATTCCAAATGATTGGTGATGACTAAGCGCATCATCATCCCACTAGACCTAATCAATCTTAGGCCTGGTCTTGATTGATAGCTTTTGCATTTGTTCTACCATATTCTTTCGATGTAGTCTGACCTATGCTTTGACCAAGTATGTGGGATTAACACTTTATTTGCTAAATTATGAAAATAAGGCAAGTACCAATCAAAAGGTAATTTTATTAAATCTTTATATGAATCATCCTCAAGTTTTATAACAACTTCTTGACTTGAAGACGATTCCCAAAATGAACCTCGAGTCTTCACACTGTGGTTGACTCAAGGGATTCCTTAACTACCAAACTCTCTCGCTTTTAAGAGGTAAGTGGGAACTAAGAGCTAAGGCTCAACCGATGCCAAACTGCTTTCACATATATGTTTAGATACACTTATGCTTTGCTTTGAGCTTCATTTCTATTTGACTCAAGTGTCACCTCCAAGGGAATTTATTACTGAGAAGAGCTAGCTGGTGTGCTAATTATATAAGACTCATCCTATGAACTAGATTTGAAGTCTATACGGATAGCAGGTGTACTCTTAGTAGCTATGACTTATCTTTTATTGGGTGGCTAATAAAAAGGTTTTCCACCCATGGGACTACCTCTGAACTGGCCTCTTCCTCTACCTGGTGGAGGTCTGGTCGTCCGACCCAAATGTTAGAATGGAGAAATGAACTGTGGGTGGAATCTAATGTTAGGCTCTACTTCCTCCTCCAAGTCTATTTTTGCTCTCTTTTATTTTCTTTTTTATTTTCTATTTTCTCTTCTTTTTTTTGCCCTTTCTTTTTCTTTTTTTTTCTTTTTCTTTTCTTTTATTTTCTCTTTTATTTTCTCTTTCTTATTCTTTTTATTTATCTTTTTCTTTTATTTTTAAATTTTGGCCAAGTTGACGAGAATAAACTTGTTGATTTTGAGGGTGGTAGTAAACTGAATCCTTATATATACCAACCTCATGAACTATAAATGTCTTGAGACCTCCTTGGACACAGTAGATGACCCCACCTCTCACAAACTTCATATATTGATATAGAGAGGATGGAACTATATTGTTCTCAAGTATCCATGGTCTCCCAAACAAAGCATTAAAATGTCTCTAAGTTTATAATGTGAACCTTGGCATCGACCTTCCAATCATCTATCTTTAAGTGCAATACTAGGGAGCCTAAGGCATGTTGACCTTACTTCTGGAGTGGGAATTAAATCTTTCCATTTTAGACTTAGGAGGCTTCTAGACACTAAGACTTCCTTACTCATAAGACTCTTATATCAATTAGATAAACACTTAACCAAATCCTAAGGACTTAAAAGGGTTAACCATAGGATTTGGTTATGCATGAGGGATTAAGATAATCCACCTACCCTACAACCCAAATCTAATCCATGTTCACCTTCTCAAATCTAACCTCAATTTCAACTCAAACATAAAATTCAAATCTAAATAAAACCCAAATTCCAATACCAAATGATTGAAATCCATGATCAAATCCAAACTTGAAACCCTTCCTAAGTCATATAACCTATCCCATGGACTTAGCCAAATCATAATCCAAATCAATCCAAAATCAATTGATTTTCTCATAATCAATTTATATCTTCAATCATCTTCCTAAATATAAATCATATCAATATTCAAATAATCAAAACTAAATCAAATTAAATCAAAACTCTTCCTAAGCCATATGACCTATCCCATGGACCTAGCCAAATCTTAATCCAAATCAAGTCAAACTCAATTTATTCTCTCATAACTCAATCATATTTTCAATCATATTCATAAATTTATGTGAAATATACATTTAAATCATCAAAACTTAATCAAACCAAATCAAAATCCAAACCTAAGCCACATGACCCAACTCCGTGGACTTAGTCAAATTCCTTCATTCCATAATCTAGATTCAATTGATTTTCTCATGAATCAATCATACCTTCAATCATATTCACAAATATAACTGAAATTTATAATCATCAAGCCAAACCAAAATCAACTCAAGTCAAACCCAACTTAACACTTTTGTCTTGAAATGTTCAAATGAACCAAAACCCATTTGAACCTAAGCTAATTGCAATTGAATTTATATATCCATCACAAATCCATATATAAACTCAACTAAATCAAACTCAACCCACAATCAAGCTGACTAAACCGAATTGGTCCACTTGATCCAAAGTAGCCGATCTAACCTATTTCAACCAAGTTCTAATACTACCCAAATTGGATTGAACCAAGCCCATTAATACTTCCCATCATGATTGTTGATCATACTAAGTTGATCAATTATCACAAATTGGATCAAACCAAGTCAACTTGGTCATTTGACCAAGTCAACCCTTAACTAATATGAACCCAAACTAGCAAAATTATAACCTATGCCAAATCCCTTGAGACCAATTATTCATACCAAATCAAAATAAATATTTGAATATGACTTGACCTTCAATTAAGTCAAACCAAACCTAATTGGCCCTCTTGACCCAAGTTGACCCAAATTGACCTAAAGGACCAAATTGGATCAAATCAAAATATAAATCTAATTGATTGCAACCAATGGGTCAAGTTCATTCCAAATTGATTATTGAATTTGACCAAAGCTATGATTGGACCTAGTTGAACCCAACTGACCTACTTAGCCCAAATTTGCATGAAGGTTCAAGTTGGCCTAAATCAAAACCAAGTCCAAATTAATTGAAACCAAAGCCTACAATCATTTTAAATTGGTCAACTAAACCCAAATCAACACCCAACCCTAGCTAATTTGGCCAAGTTAGTCAAATTGGTCAACTTAACCCATTTGACCCAAATGAATTCAATAGAGCCAAAATCAAATCTAAGCCAAACTAAACCAAACCAATTGAACCAAAAATATCCCAAATGATCATATGAACTTGACCCAACCCTTGATTTGACCCAATTTGACCAATTGGTCAGCTTGACCCAAACTAACCCAATTTGACCTAAATGAGTCAAATTGAGCCAAACCTAATCAAATCAACTCCAATTGACTTGAAATTTAGACTAACCCACTTTTGGCTCATTTCAAATCTACCCAAATCAAATCTAATGCTAAATGATCATTCTACCCTTAGGTCAAGAGCATCACATGAGACAAATCACCCATGTAAGTGGTTATTTCCTTTCCTCGGACCCTTGGTAATCTCCCAATGGTCCACCTAGGCACCTAGGACACTGCCCAACCTAAAACAAGGGGTGGTTGGGTTGGCCATGACCCATGCATGGTTAAATCAGCTCACCCTCCCCATTGGAGCATTTGAAAACCATAGGACACCCATGATTCTTCAATGGTAGCCACATCCACACCTTCAACCAACCAAGCCAAGCCAACTCACCACCTCCCTGCCACCCATAACTTCCTGAGATGGTTGGATAGCCACTAGAAGCCAAACATGATCCCCCGCCCGATCAAGATTAAGGGGGGTATACACCCACTCATTTCAACTCAAACACATACAAAAATCATTCCTCAAAGCCCTAGCTACCCGAGATGAGCTGCTAGAGCTATTCCTTAATCCCCCAAGCTAGTTCCTCGATCAAAAAATGGCATCCCCGTTTGTCCCAAAATTGGACACTCCAATTTCTGACATAAATTCCACATTTCTCCATAAAACTCAAATTAACTTTGTACACTCCTTCCCTAGGCCTCATTGAGCAAGAATGAATTATCTCCCAAGCTTCTCGAGCACTGGAGGTGGGACTCCGATCAAACCCGAGCTCCAAATAATCAGTTCATGGCCTTCTGAGAGAACGCCAAGGAATTGATCCAATTATTGCTAAACAGGGCTTCGTATCTACTAGATGAAGCTTCCTCAATCATTTGAGCCACTAGTCTTGAGCTTCAGCGAGGTATGCTTCCAAAATTGATCCTTAGGCAAAAATGGGTTGGAGCTTTTTGAAGAAAACTTGCATCTCGTTTGATCTTGGCCATTTGATCCCCTCCAATCGATGTTGTGAAGGTGTGGGATCCTTTTGGAGTTGATCAAAGCTTGGGAGAGCTCAGATCAAGTGAGAAATGACAGACAGACTCCATTCTCCCTCACTTGAGTGATGTTAGATCACGCACCATTCATTCTATGTGATTGGAATAGACGATAGTGATTAGATCTGTTATATTGATCTGATTTAATCCTATTAAGCTGTGAGATTAATGATAGATGTTTGATCTTAGATCGGATGGCAGAAGAGAAAGTGCATCCATCCCCGCCATGTAGGCACTGAGTAAGATAAGTTTTAAGTAGCCAATCCCATGGTGCCACATGGAAAGCACGCTGCATCAGTGTGCCACATGGTGCCAATAGGTTAGGCTTTAATTAGATTTAATTAATCATATTTAATGACCGAAACTTCTAAAATCATACAAAAAGCATACATAAATAACAAAATGCTAATAAATATTCATTTTAAAAGTATTTCAGAGGAGAATTAATTTAAAATGATCTTAACTAATTTTGAATAGTAATAAAGGTTTAATTAATTAGCTTAATTACTTTATAATTACTTAAGCAATTAATACCAAATTTTGTGGGTTAATTTAATGGGATGACCTCTGCCTCCTATAATTTTCTTGGGATTTATTGCTCACTGATTTAGGAAAATTGACTAATTAAACCTTTACTACTCTTTTATGTTAATTAATGATTAATTAATCTCATGAATAGTAATAAATTAGTCAATTAAGTTTATTAATCATTATTCAACAGTAAGTGAACTAAGGAATAGGGTTGGGACCCCTTTCCCTAAGTTCATTTCACCTTTTTTTAAAATGTAATTAATTAAATCATTGAATCAAATTGAAATCATAATCACATCGAACCTGAACTAAATAAATCATGGGGTAGATCTTTAGGTGTTTAATAACCTAAAGGCATTTAATGATATTATAATTAGTCCACATGTGTGAAAAAACCATAAGAGTAATTAATTAAGTCTCTTAATATAGCTAACTATTAATCATGAGCCAATTGCATTATACCCCATTTATTTCCTAAGATCATTGCAAGTTTATTTTACATGTCATGTTGGCTCATAATTATTTAGTTAATTACTTTAAGGTGACATAAATAAGGGTAATTAATTCATCTAATTAAGGGTTCAACTTAATTAACACATATAATCAACTTAATTACATTTCCTTAAATTAAATCAAATCCCTAATGTGGGAACGTGTTAAAAATAGTAAGTGATGATTTCCTTCTCCTCTTTAAATCAAATCAAATCTAAAACTTAATTAATAAAGAAGCTTTGGTTTGCTTCAAATCATCTTATTTGATTTGATTGTCCTTAAGAACTAGTTTGGTTGAATGGATTACATGCTTATATTTGATTATCATCTTTCCAATCAAGTTAAAATTGGTATGTTATTTCAATTCATGCATCCATCATTTCAAAAATTGAGTAAAATAAAATGGATTTCCTTTATGGAAGCTTGCATGTGTTGATTTAATTTAAAATATACGTATTATTACTATTAAATCCAAATGTATTTTTCAAAAGCTTATAAATGAATAACAATATGTGTTATGATGCTAGTTATAAATACATAAGAAGTGCATGAGTTTATAGCTTAAGTGTATGAATGTTGAGTTCTCTTTCCTCTATTCATGTGTTGATTTATATAAGATAGAATGGTAATGGGTATATAGTATGGACATTTTGGGAACACGAGGGTTTAGAGGAGGTCATTTGATTACCTCACTTCCATTGGTTTGTTACTTGGTTGATGAAATCGAAAAGAAGAAATGTTGAATCTAAATTTATTCTCTTTTAAAAAAAATCAAAAACTCTAGAACCAGAACCCTAAATCTAAAACCAAAACCCTAAACTCTAAACCCTAAACGCTAAACCCTAAACCCTAAATCCTAAAAATCCTAAACCCTAAACCCTAAACCCTAAAACTTACAGTCCTAAACTCCAAACCCTAAACCTTAAACCCTAAACCATAAACCCTAAACCCTAAACTGTAGACCCTGAAAACCTAAACCTACTCTAAATAAAACCTAAAAAAGAAATAAATAAGAAAACCTAAACTTAAATATAATAAAAAATAAAATAAAAAAACCTAAATTATAACCTAAACCTAAACCTAAACCAAAACCTAAACCTAAAATAAAATAAAACTAAAAAATAAAACCTAAAAAATAAACCTAAAATAAAAACCAAAAATATAAACCTAATAAAATAAAATAAAAACCTAAACCTAAACCTAAAAATATAACCTAAACTTAAAAAATAAAATATAAATAAAACTCAACTAAAAATTAAACCTAAACCTAAAAAACAAACTAAAATAAAAAACCTAAACTAAAATAAATAAACTAAACTAAATAAGAAAAAATGTAAATAAAAATAAAATTAAAAATAAACTAAAATAAATAATAAATAAACCAAATAAACTAAATAAACATAAACATACTAGTTTACTTAAATAATACTAAAAAACATAAACCCTAAATCCTAAACCTTAAACCCTAAACCCTAAACCTATAACCCTAAACCCAGAACCCTAAACCCTAAACCCTAAAAGCCTAAACCCTAAATGTTAAACCCTAAACCATAAACCCTAACCCTACCCCCTAAACCCTAAACCCCAAACCCTAAACCTAAACCTAAAGTAATTAAAAAACATTAAAATTAAACCTAAACCCTAAAACCTAATAAACCTAAACCTAAACCTAAACCCTAAGAATGGCAAAACCTTGATGGAAAGCTTAGTCTAGATCTGGTGGTGGAGGCGAAGGTAGAGATTGTGGTTATCGCAGTGGTGGTGGGGGATCTGGAGTTGCTGGTGGATATGAAGTTGGTGGTTGTAGTAGTAGTGGATGACAAGGTTGGAGGAGTGATAGAGGTTACCGTGGTGGTGGTGGTGGAGCGAGAGATCATGGATATGATGGTGGATCCTGCTACTCGAGAGGCCGGTCTTATACTGCTTATTTTTTATCTATGTCATCAATTGTGTCTTAGAAAACTTGGTGTGTTACTTGGTTGATGAAATCAAAAAGAATAAATGTTGAATCTTAATTTGTTCTCAATTAAGAAAAAAAACCAAAAATCCTAAAAATTGAATTAAAACTTAAACCCTAAACCTAAAACACAAACCCTAAATCCTATACCCTAAACTCTAAAACCCCCTAACTCTAAGCCCTAAACCCTAAACTATAAACTCTAAAACCCTAAACCGTAAATCCTAAACCCTAAAACCTAAACCCTAAACCCTAAAACCTAAAATCCTAAACCATAAACCTTAAAACCCTAAACATTAAACTCTAAACCCTAAACTTCAAACCTTAAAATCTAAACCCTAAACAAAACCCTAAAGCCTAAACCCTAAAACCAAAACCTTAAACCCTAAACCCTAAATCCTAAACCCTAAACCCTAAACCCAAAAAGCTAAACCCTCACCCCTAAACCTTAAACCTTAAACTAACCCTACACCCTAAACCTTAAACACTAAAAACCCTAAAGCCTAATCCCTAAACCCTAAACTAACCGTAAACCCTAAAACATAAACCATAAAGCCTAAACCCTAAACCTTAAACCCTAAACCCTAAACCCTAAACCCTAAAGCGTAAACACTAAACCCTAAACCATAAACCCTAACCCTAAACTCTAATCCCTAAAATCATGAACCCTAAACCATAAACTCTAAACACTAAAAACATAAGCTTAAATTAATTAAAACCAAGACAAAAACTAAGTTAACCTAGATAAAAACTCTATCCCCTATGGTGCTCTAGCGATTTCATTTCCCCCATTCATCGGTGCATTCCCATCTTACATTTTTGTTGGATCCTTCATCATTCTCGACTCATTTTTGTAGTTTCTTTCAATCTCTGGTTGCTTGCGTGCTTAATGTGTCTCTTGCAAATATGGTTGCGGTGATCTCATACCCATGGCTTACATATCTCATTTTGGATGATCCAGCTAAGGCATCCAATTTTATGAGGATTAATGAACCCAATGCCATTTTTGCTATTAAATCCATTAAGGATGCACTTTTTGGTAAGAGCTCTACCACTTTTGATTCAGTGAATCTAATTTTGCTTCTTTTTGAGTTTGTCTAAGATCATGTGTTCAGATCTTGATGTCAAAAAGCTTGCAAAACATTTTAAATTTACTTTGATTGACAAATTTACTCTATGACAGTCGAATTTGCACAAGATCTGAGCTTTTTTTCATAACCTTAAACTTTTGGGTGCTTTCTCTATTTGCTTGATTAATCCAAGACATATTTTGATTCAACTTATAATTGATTTGTATTATTCATGAGTTTTCTCACGTCGATCTTATTTTGTCTTTAATTATCAAATGTGTTTGTTGAAGTCGTCTGATATAAAAGAGGAATCACCTATTATTTTTGTGTGGTTAGCTCTTCCAAATATGATAATCCATTATGTTACCCACCTAGTTTTATTTGCTGTCGTGGTTCTTTTGATTAATTGCTCCAAATTGATAAGGAGATCGCTGTGAGATTCTGTCCCTCTATTGCTCATATATTGGTTGAACATATCTAAAAAAACATCCTAAGGATATCTTGATTGGATTTGAATAGTTTGGCTATTTATAAATGCTCAAATTTGAAAAAGTTTTGGTTTTCTATTCCCATTGTAAGATACATGGTCATGATAATTTAGAGTGTTTTATTCTTCACCCACATCTTAAAAAAATTGGAATGATCCTAACTCTAAAGTAGTATCCAAGTCTCTTGATCTTGGGTTTCATCTTGGACTAGAATGGTTGGCTCCACATAATATTGAGTGTACCTCGGTCACAATCTTATGGGCTTCCTACTTATCTAAATAATGTAACCACATATGATCGAAAGACTACAGGTACAAGACACCATCCACAAGAGCATAGGAAAGTGCTCTCAACTTCATCTGATGGGCTTGGGACTTCTCTTGAGGCAGTTTGCCTTTATTTAAGTAATCCATGAATGGTTTCCTCTAGTCTAACTCATTGTCTTTCTTGGAAATAGCAACCTCTCTTTCAAGAGAGTACTTTTTATGAGTTCAATCTCAATAAGGGATAAGACGTGTCTATTTTGGACCTTTATTGATATGGACTCATCCTCCGAACATGCCAACTCCTTGGAAAGATTAGCTAAAGAATATGTTATAGCATTCTCTTATCGAGGAATTTAATAAATGGTAACTTCTAGGATGTGGGCCAATAACTCCATGGTGTACTTGTGGTAGTGATGAAGCCTAGGCTTTATAACCTAATAGGACCCAACGATTTGGTTAATAACTAGTTGAGAATCCTCGAAGATGTTGATGTTATGGATGCTTAGAGTAACAACTAACTCGGGACAATCAAAGCCTCTTATTCGCCATTGTTGGGGCAAGGATTGGATAGATGATATGATAATCTCATTAGATCGATGAGTTAAGAGAACTATTCCTACCCTTATTTTCCTCAAATAGTACATTGTGGTTCTTCTCCTCTTTGAGAATAAGATGCACCATCAAAGTACATATCCCAGTGGTGAATGCTAGTATCCCCTAAGTTCATGATTTGTTCATCAGGGTGATCATCACTAAATAGACAGTCAGCAAGAAGTGGGTGTGCTGTTGAGAAATATGCTAGCGTTTGTCCTTTCATTGCATGGAGGGGTACAACGATAATGTCAAACTATGAGAGGATCATGGACTATCGTGCCAACCATCCACATAGCATATGCCATGTCATGAGATACTATAGTGGATTGATCCTAGAGATTAAGTTGACCTTATGAGAAAGCATGTAGTCTTGTAGATTTTTTGAATAGATTAAATTTAGGCAATGCTTTTCAATGAGTGGATAATTAGCCTCGGGAGATTAGGCGATAGTTGAGGTAGTAAGTGTGTTTTCCTTCCTTCATTAGCTTGGGTCAACAAAGCACCAAGGTAGTCATCTAATGCAGTAGTGTAAAGTATGAGTGGCTTGCCGGATATAGGGGCTAGAACTAGATGTTTGTCGAAGATGAATGAGTTTGTCAAAGATTGAGTCATAACCTTTGGTATGTAGCACTAGCATTTTTATGGTGAATGGCATGGCCTTATAGCAATAATTCAATCGAGGTTCTAAAAGTAGTGTTTCTTTCATCTTCAGGGCCATCTTTATTTGGTTATATCTAGATGAGCCATCCTTGAAAGAGAAGGCGCATGAGATGAGGCAATGTTCACCATTAGCTTTGAGATTGTTAGTGGAAATTTGTATTTTGGAAATGCCTTATTTAAATCCTAAAATTGAAGTATATGTGAATTTGGCCATTATTTTTCTTAACTAGATGATCTTTGGTAACCAAGTAGGTATTTTTCTTCACGGATGAAGCCAACATCGATCAATTTCTTGACTTGAAATGACCTATTATTTTATGTCTAATTACATGCATCTAGTAGCTTACTTGATAGGTTAGAAGTAGGCTTTATTTCTAGTTTATGGACCACTACGTTAGCCAATCCAAGAATCTCTTCATAACTCCATGCAAAGTAGTCCTTAAACTCAGTCAATAGTCTAACTAAGTCATTGGTTTTAATTTCATTCAAAAAAATGATGTATGTCGACGTAATTCTTCTTAAGTTCTTAAGTTGACTTCCTTGAGCTCGTTGATGGTTGACTTGATCTCTTCTTCAACCATCTTTGGTGCATCTTTGACTTCAAAATCATTTGGATCATCTAAAGTTTCTAAGCACAACTCCTCATATGATTTAAGGTGATTTGAAAAGAACCTATCGATTCCAAATGATTGGTGATGACTAAGCGTGTCGTCATCATCATTGACCTACTATACTAAATCCTAGTCGGTCTTGATTGAGAACTTTTGCATTTGTTCTTCCATATTCTTTTGATGTAGTCGACCTATGCTTTGACCAAGTATATGGGATTAACACTTTATTTGCTAAATTATGAAAATAAGGCAAGTACCAATCAAAAGGTAATTTTATTAAATCTTTATATGAATCATCCTCAAGTTTTACAACAACTTCTTGACTTGAAGAGATGCTCCCAAAAGAACCTCAGTCTTCACACACGTGGTTGACTTAAGGGATTCTTAACTACCAAACTCTCGCTTTTGAGAGGAAAGTGGGGTTTAAGTAAAAGGCCAAACTTGCTGTTTCACATATTGGTTTAGATACACTTATGCTTTGCTTTGGAGCCCGGTCTTCATTACTATCTAACTCAAGTGTCACCTCCAAGGGAATTTACTATTGAGAAGAGCTAGCTAGTGTGCTAACTATATAAGACTCATCCTATGAACTAGATTCTAAGTCTATATGGATAGCAGGTGTACTCTTAGTAGCTGTGACATATCTTCTATTAGGTGGCTAATAAAAAGGTTTTCCACCCATGGGACTACCTCTGAACTTGTCTCTTCCTCTACGGTGGAGGAGTCATCCTACTCATATGTTAGAATGAACTGTGGGTGGAATCTAATGTTAGGCTCCACTTCCTCCTCCAAGTCTATTTTTGCTCCCTTTTATTTTCTTTTTTATTTTCTCTTTTCTCTTCTTTTTTTCTCTTTCTTTTTCTTTTTCTTTTCTTTTATTTTCTCTTTTATTTTCTCTTTCTTATTTTTTTTATTTACTTTTTTCTTTTATTTTTAAATTTTGGCCGAGTTCACGAGAATAGACTTGTTGATTTTGAGGGGTAGTAAGCCTCATCCTCATATATACCAACCTCATGAAAATGTCTTGAGATCTCCTTGACATAGAAGATGACCCCACCACTCACAAACTTCATATATTGATGTTGAGAGGATGGAACTATATTGTTCTCATGTATCCATGGTCTCCCAAACAAAGCATTGAAAAATGTCTAAGTTTATAATGTGAACCTTGGCATCGGCCTTCCAATCATCTATCTCTAAGTGCAACACTAGGGAGCCTAAGGCATGTTGACCTTACTTAGTGGGAATTCTTCCCATTTTAGACTTGAGTCTTCTAGAAACTAAGACTTCCTTACTCATAAGACACTTATATCAATTAGGTAAACACTTAACCTAAGCCTAAAGACTTAAAAGGGTTAACCATAGGATTAGGTTATGCCTTGGGATTAAGATAATCCACCCTACAACCCAAATCCAATCCATGTTCACCTTCTCAAATCGAACCTCAAGTTCAATTCAAACATCAAATTCAAATCCAAATCTAAACCCAAATTCCAAAACCAAATGATTGAAATCCATGATCAAATCCAAACTTGAAACCCTTCCTAAGTCATATATAACCTATCCCATGGACTTAGCCAAATCATAATCCAAAATCAATTGATTTCTCATAATCAATTTATATCTTCAATCATCTTCCTAAATATAAATCAAATCCATATTCAAATGATCAAAACTAAATCAAATTAAATCAAAATCTTCCTAAGCCATATGACTATCCATGGACTTAGCCAAATCTTAATCCAAATCAAGTCAAACTCAATTTATTTTCTCACAAATCAATCATATTTTCAATCATCTTCAAATTTAAATGAAATATACATTTAAATCATCAAAACTTAATCAAACCAAATCAAAATCCAAACCTAAGCTACATGACCCAACTCCATGGACTTAGTCAAATTCCTTCATTCCATAATCTAGATTCAATTGAATTTCTCATGAATCAATCATACCTTCAATCATATTCACAAATATAAATGAAATCTATAATCATCAAGCCAAAAAATCAACTCAAGTCAAACCCAACTTAACACTTTTGACTTGAAATGTTCAAATGAACCAAAACCCATTTCAACCCAAAATTGTAATTGAATTTATATATCAATCACAAATCCATATATAAACTCAACTAAATCAAACTCAACCCAAAATCAAGCTGACTAAACCTAATTGGTCCACTTGATCCAAAGTAGTCGATCTGACCTATTTGAGCCAAGTTCTAATCCTACCCAAATTGGATTGAACCAAGCCAATCAAAACTTCCCATCATGATTGTTGATCATACTAAGTTGATCAATTATCACAAATTGGATCAAACCAAGTCAACTTGGTCATTTGACCAAGTCAACCCCTTAACCCATATGAACCCAAACTAGCCAAATTATAACCTATGCCAAATCCCTTGAAACCAATTATTCATACCAAATCAAAATAAATATTTGAATATGACTTGACCTTCAATTAAGTCAAACCAAACCTAATTGGCCCTCTTGACCCAAGTTGACCCAAATTGACCTAAAGGACCAAATTGGATCAAATCAAAATATAAATCAAATTGATTGCAAATGGGTCAAGTTCATTCCAAATGATTGTTGAACTTGCCCAAAGCGATTGGACCCAATTGAACCTAATTGACCTCAAATTTGCATAAAGGTTCAAGTTGGCCTAAATCAAAACCAACTACAAGTTAATTGAAACCAAAGTCGACAATCATTTTCAATTGGTCAACTAAACCCAAACCAACAACCAACCTTAGCTAATTTGGCCAAGTTAGTCAAATTGGTCAACTTAACTCATTTGACCCAAATGAATTCAAATGAGCCAAAATCAAATATAAGCCAAACTAAACCAAACCAATTGAACCAAAATATCCCAAATGATCATATGAACTTTAAACCCTTGGTTTGACCCAATTTAACCAATTGGTCAACTAACCAATTTGATCTAAATGAGTGAAATTGAGCCAAACCTAACCAAATCAACTCCAATTGACTTGAAATTTAGGCTAACCCACTTTTGGCTCATTTCAAATCTACACAAATCAAATCTAGTGCCAAATGATCATTCTACCATTGGGTCAAGGGCATCACATGAGACAAATCACCCATGTAAGTGGTCATTTCCTTTCCTTGGACACTTGGTAATCTCCCAATGGTCCACCTAGGCATAGGACACGCTTGCCCAACCTAACCCAGGGGTGGTTGGGTTATACCCATGGATGGTGAAATCATCACCCTCCCCATTGGAGCATTTGAAAACCATAGGACACCCATGATTCCTCCTTGGTAGCCACATCACACCTTCAACCAACCAAACCAAGCCAACTCACCTCCTCCACGCCACCCACGACTCCGAGATGGTTGGGAAGAAGCCAAACATGATCCCCCGCCCGATCAAGATTAAGGGGGGTATACACCCACTCATTTCAACTCAAACACACACAAAAATCATTCCTCAAAGCCCTAGCTACCCAAGACGAGCCGCTAGAGCCATTCCTTAATCCCCCAAGCTCATTCTTCGATCAAAAAATGGCATCCCCGTCTGTCCCAAAATGGACACTCCAATTTCTAGCCTAAATTCCATATTTCTACATCAAACTCAAATTAACTTTGTACACTCCTTCCCTAGGCCTCATCGAGCAAGAATGAATTATCTCCCAAGCTTCCAGCAGGAGGTGGGACTTGATCAAACAGCTCCAAATAATCAGTTCATGGCCTTCTGAGCGAACGTTAAGGAATTGATCCAATTGCTGCTCAACGGGGCTTCGTATCCACTAGATGAAGCTTCCTCAATCGTTTGAGCCACTAATCTTGAGCTTCGGTGAGGTATGCTTCCAAAATTGATCCTTAGGCAAAAATGGGTTGGAGCTTTTTGAAGAAAACTTGCATCTCATGTGATCTTGACCATTTGATCCTCTCCAATCGATGTTGTGAAGGTGTGGGATCCTTTTGGAGTTGATAAAATGGCGAAGGACTCCATTCTCCCTCACTTGGGTGATGTTAGATCATGCATTCATTCTTTGTGATTGGGAACGATAGTGATTAGATTCTATATTGATCTGATTTAATCCTATTAAGCTGTTAGATTAATCATAGTCGTTCAAGCTTAGATCAGATGGCAGAAGAGAAAATGCATCCGTAGCCATGTGAGTAAGATAAGTTTTAAGTAGCCAATCCCATGGTGCATGTGGAAAGTACACACGCATGTCACCACATGGTGCCAATAGGTTAGGCTTTAATTAGACTTAATTAATCATATTTAATGAGAAACTTCTAAAATCATAAAAAAAAATCTAGAAATAACAAAAATGCAAATAAATACTCATTTTAAAGGTATTTGAGGAGAATTAATTTAAAATGATCTTAACTAATTTTAAATAGTAATTAAGGTTTAATTACAAAATTAATTAACTTAATTTTATAATTACTTAAGCAATTAATACCAAATTTTATGGGTTAATTTGGGGATGACCTGCCTCCTATGATTTTCTTGGGATTTATTGCTAATTAGGAAAATTGACTAATTAAACCTACTACTCTTTTATAATTAATGATTAATTAATCTCATGACATTAATAAATTAGTCAATTAAGTTTATTAATCATTGTTCAATAAGTGAACTAAGGAATAGGGTTGGGTCCTAAGTTCATTTCACCTTTTTTAAAATGTATAATTAATTAAATCAAATTGAAATCATAATCACATCAAACTGAACTAAATAAATCATGGGCTAGATCTTTAGGTGTTTAATAACCTAAAGGCATTTAATGATATTATAGTTAGTCCACATGTGTGGAAAAACCATAAGAGTAATTAATTAAGTCTCTTAATATAGCTAACTATTAATCATGAGCCAATTGCATTAGGCCCCTTTTATTTCCTAAGATCATTGCAAGTTTATTTTTCGATGTCATGTTGGCTCATAATTATTTAGTTAATTACTTTAAGGTGACATAAATAAGGGTAATTAATTCATCTAATTAAGGATTCAACTTAATTAACCAATAAAATCAACTTAATTACATTTCCTTAAATTAAATCAAATCACTAATGTGGGAACAGGTTTAAAATAGTAAGTGATGATTTCTCTTCTCCTCTTTAAATCAAATCAAATCCAAAATTTAATTAATAAAGAAGCTTTGGCTTGCTTCAAATAATCTTATTTAATTTGATTGTCCTTAAGAACTAGTTTGGTTGAATGAATTACATGCTTATATTTGATTGTCATCTTTCCAATCAAGTTAAAATTGGTATGTTATTTCAATTCATGCATCCATCATTTCAAAATTGAGTAAAATAAAATGGATTTCCTTTATGGAAGCTTGCATGTGTTGATTTAATTTAAAATATTATTGGCTATTATTAAATCCAAATGTATTTTTCAAAAGCTTATACTAATAATATGTGTTATGATGCTAGTTATAAATACATAAGAAATGCATGTGCTTATAGCTTAAGTGTATGAATGTTGAGTTCTCTTTCCTATTCATGTGTTGATTTATATAAGATTGAATGGTAATGGGTATATAGTATGGACATTTAGGGTTTAGCTATCCCCAAGGAGGTCATTTGATTACCTCACTTCCCTTGGTTTGTTACTTGGTTGATGAAATCGAAAAAATGAAATGTTGAATCTGAATTTGTTCTCTTTTAAAAAAAACAAAAAAACTAAAACTAGAACCCTAAATCTAAAATAAAACCCTAAACTCTAAACCCTAAACCCCTAAACCCTAAACCCTAAAACTCAAAAATCCTAAACCCAAACCTAAACCATAAAACAAACTAAACCCTAACCAACAAACCTATTCTAAATAAAACCTAAAAAAAAAAAATAAGAAAACCTAAACTAAATATAATAAAAAAAATAAAATAAAAAAACTAAATTATAACCTAAACCAAACCTAAACCAAACCTAAACCTAAAATAAAATAAAATAAAAAATAAAACTAAAATAAAATAAAATAAATCAAAACCTAAACTAAACTAAAAAAATAAAATAAACCAAAATATAAAACCTAAATAAAATAAAAACTAAAAATAAAATAAAAATAAAGTAAACCTAAACTTAAAAATAAAATAAAATCTAAAATCTAAACCATAAACTAAAAAAAACCAGAACCTAAAATAAATAAAATAAAATAAACATAAACCTAAACTAAAATAAATAAAATCTAAACCAAAACATAAAAAACTAAACCTGAACCTTAAACAAAATATAATAAATTAAACTAAAAATAAACCTAAACCTAATATGAAAACCTAAAACATAAACCTAAAAAACAAAATAAAAACCTAAACCTAAACCTAAAAATAAAAAAATAAACCTAATTCTAAAAAAAATTAAAATAAAACTAAACTAAAAAATAAACATAAACCTAAACCTTAACCTAAAAAATAAACAAAAATAAACCCTAAACTAAAATAAATAAATTAAACTAAATTAAAAAAATATAATAAATAAAAATAAATAAAAAACAAACTAAATAAACTAAACAAACATAAACCCACCGGTTTACTTAATTTTTTTAAAAAAAACCCTAAACTATAAACCCTGAATCCTAAATCCTAAACCACTAACCTGGCTAAACCCTAAAACCACCAAACCCTAAACTCAGCAAACCTGGTAACCCTAAATCTTAAGCAGACTAAACCCTAAACCACAACCTAAATCTAACCCTAAACCCTAAACCTTAAATAACCTTAAAACCCTAAACCAAAACCTAAACTAAATAAATTAAATGAATAAAAAAATTAACCTAAATAAAATAAAAATAATTAAATAAATAAATAAAATACTAAACAAACTAAACCTAAACTGCCGGGTTTGTTTTAAATTTCTTTTAAAACCCTACCTTAAAACCCTAAATCAACCTAAACCCCACAAACACTCCATAACTGACCCTCTTCCCTCCTAAATGACCTGGGCTCTACCCAAATCCTGGGCCTAAACTGAGCTATCCTGGCCACCAGGCCCAAGGACTAAACTAGCCCCAATCAACTGACCTAAATCATGGCTAACCTAAACCTCCCTATTATACCCTAAATCATAAAGCTCTAAACCTACACTAAACCCACCATAACTGAGCCCTGACTCACTACTATACCAAACACTGATCACTAATCCTACCCAAAACTACCCTAAAATTAAACCACTAAACCACTTCCACCCTGACCCACCCTAACCTCTAAACCCACCCTAAACCCTAAATCTTAAACACTAAATCCTAGAAACCTAAAAACCTCAACCTAAACTAAATAAAACCTTAAAATAAATAAATAAATAAACTTAAACAAAAATAAAATAATAACATAAATTAAAATTGAACCTAACCCTTAAAATAAAATAAATAAATAAAATTTAAACTAAATAAAAAAAATAAAAACATAACCCAAAATCAAACCTAAACCTAAAAATAAAATAAAATAAACTAATAATAATAAAATTAAAATAAAATAAATAAAACTAAACTAAAATAAATAAAACCTAAGAATAAAATAAATAAAATAAAGAACTAAACATAATAAGAAATATAAACTTAAAATAAGATAAAATAAGAACTAAATAAAAAATAAAACTTAAAAAATAAACCTTAAAATAAAACCTAAAAATAAATAAAATATAAAACTTAAACCTAAAATAAAAATAAAATAAAGAAAATAAAATAAACCTAAACCTAAACTAAACTAAACTAAAATAAATTAAACCTAAACCAAAACTTATAAACTAAATAAAATAAAATAAACTAAAAATAAACCTTAACCTAAACTAAAAAATAAAACCTGAAAATAAACCTAAAATAAAAACCTAAAACTTAAACCTAATAAAATAAAATAAAAACCTAAACTAAACCTAAAAAAAAATATAACCTAAACTAAAAATAAAATAAAAATAATTAAACCTAAATCTAAATAAACTAAAATATAAAAAATAAAACCAAAATAAATAAACTAAACTAAATAAAAATAAAATAAATAAAATAAACCAAATAAATAATAAATAATAAACAATAAACATATCTACTAAATAAACCCTAAAATAACTAACTAAAACCTAAATAAAACTAAACCTAAAACCCTAAAAACTAAAAAACCTAAACCTAAAATAAATAAAATAAACCTAAACCTAAAACCTAAATAACCCCACCCACCTAAACCAAATACATAATTACCAGAATGGCAGAGGAGCTGGAGGCAGGCGGGTGAGGGTTATCAGCGTGGTGGTGGGGATCTGGAGATGGTGGATATGAAGTTAGTGGTTGTAGTAGTGGTTGATGTCAAGCTTGGAGGAGTGATAGGGTTCATAGTGGTGGTGGGGTGGAGCGATAGGTCATGGATATGATGGTGGATCCTGCGACTTCAGAGGTCAATCTGATATACTGCTTAATCTATGTCATCACTTGTGTTTTAGAAAACCTGGTGTGTTACTTGGTTGATGAAATCAAAAAGAATAAATGTTGAATCTTAATTTATTCTCTGTTAAGAAAAAAAAACAAAAATCCTAAAAATTTAATTAAAACTTAAACCCTAAACCTAAACATAAACTAAATCCTAAACCCTAAACTCTAAAACCCTAAAAAGCCCTAAACCTACTCTAAACCCTAAAACCTAAACCCTAAACCCTAAACCCTAAACCTAAACCCCAAATCCTAAACCATAAACTCCAAAACCCTAAAACTTAAAACCCTAAACCCTGACTAACTTTAAAACCCTAAACCTAAAACCCAAACTCCCTAAACCTAAACCCACCTAAACCCTAAATCCTAAACCTCCCAAAGCTAAACCTCTCTAACTCTTACCAAAACTACACTACCTTAAACTAAACAATATCCTCCACTAACCCTAAACCACTCCTAAAACTTAAACTTAAACCCTAAACTCCCTAAACCCTAAACCTACACTAAACCTCTAAACCCTAACCCTAAACTCTAATCCTAATCAACCCTAAAACCACCCTAAACCTAAACCCTAAAACTAAACTAATTATTAAAACCAAGACAAAAAACTAATCTTTGATAAAACTCTATTCCCTATGGTGCTCTAGCGATTTCATTTCCCCCATTCATCGACTCATTCCCGTCATGCATTTTATTGGATCCTTCATCATTCTCGACTCATTTCCATAGTTTCTTTCAATCTCTGGTTGCTTGCGTTCTGTATCTCTTCAAATATGGCTACGTGATCTCATACCCATGGCTTACATCTCCCATTTTGGATGATCCTAGCATCAATTTTGAGGATTAATGAACCCAATGCCATTTTGCTATTAAATCCATTAAGGATGCACTTTTGGTAAGAGCTCTACCTCTTGACTTGGTGAATCTAATTTTGACTTCTTTTTGTGTTTATGCAAGATCATGTGTTCAGATCTTGATGTCAAAAAAGCTTGCAAAACCTTTTGAATTACTTTGATTGACAAATTTACTCTATGGCGATGCACAAGATCTAGCTTTTTCATAACCTTAAACTTTTGGGCACTTTCTATTAGCTTGATTAATCCAAGACATATTTTGATTCAACTTACAAATGATTTGGATTATTCATGAGTTTTCTCACATTGATCTTATTTTGTCTTTAATTATCAAATGCGTTTGTTGAAGTGGTCTCCACTTTTGATATAAAAAGAGGAATCACCTATTATTTTTTGTGTGGTTAGCTCTTCCAAATATGAGAATCCATTATGTTACCCACCGGTTTTATTTTTGTCGAGGTTCTTTTAGGTCGGCCTCCAAATCGATAAGGAGATCTGTGAGATCTGTCCCTCTACTCATATATTGGTTGAACATATCTAAAAGAAACATCCTAAGGATGTCTAGATTATATCGAAAAGTTTGGCTATTTATAAAGGTCAAATTTGAAAATTTTTTGGTTTTTATTCCCTTATAAGATACATGGTCATGATAATTTGGAGTGTTTATTCTTCACCCACATCTTAAAAAAAATTTGGAATGATCCTAACTCTAAAGTTTCTTGATAAAGTTAATAAAATAATTTTATGCCTAAAATAATTTAAATGTTAATATTAGGTTGATTCTTTGGAATCATCGATGTTCCTAATATTCATGATTCTACTTCTCATTTCGATCATAACAAAGGTACTAATAATGTTGAGAAAGATGGTTTTACCTTTCTTTACATGAGAACATGCCTATTTTGGCTAATTCCAAATTCAAAGAGGTAGAAAAAAATGATGATTCACTCTCTAATGAGTCTTTACTTCTTTAATTATGAGGATTTAAATGATTTAAATGATAAAAATTTATTCTTGAGCAAAACATTGATTTTAACATTGGTAATGCTTTGAATGGTATAACTTCTTCTCCTTCCCTAATTCCAAGATTGATCTTCACATTCTAATTTCAATAAAATTCTAAGTTTGAAAATGTTCTTGATCCATATCCATATTAATATTCTAATCAATCTATCCAAGGTGACACTTGGATAAATAGAAATTTTCAAACTATTTTTAAAATGAAATCTAAAAACTCAAGATGCAACCTCTAATCTTGCGGATCTACATAAATAATGTATAATTTCAATTTTTTGGCTTAGGAGTGGTTTTGTTATTCTTCTCTCTCTCTCTTTATTATTATCCTTTAATTTCCTTTTATAATTTTCTTTATTTTTAATTCTCTTATTTAGAATGTTAGAGGGATTGGTACCCTCATTGTTCATAATCATATTAGAAATCTTTCGAATTAATAATATCTCTTTACTTATTTATTGAACCTCTTATTGCTGATAAAATCAATCATGTTGCTAGAATGCTTGGTTTCAATAATTTTTCTCTAACATCATAATAAAATTTGGTGCTTTTGAAATAGCTTCTTAAATGTTTTAATTTTAGATGATCTACAACAAGTTGTTAATATTCACTTTTCTTTTGGTGATTGATTATGTGTTGGGCTCTTGTATATGCTTCTTGCAATAGAGTCGAATGTTCTTTTGGAGAATTTGAGAATTTTTGATCTTTCTGTTAACAAACCTTGGCTAGTCGGCGGTGATTTCAACACTATTCTGTATTCTTCAGAAAGATGGGATGGTTGCTCACCTAATATTCATTTTATGCAAGAATTTTCTAATATAATTCTTTTGCAATCTTATTGACATTGATTTTGAAGGTTTTAATTATACTTGGTAAAACTCTAAGCTCGGCAACATCTTGATAGAATTCTTTTCAACTCTCATTAGATTAATCAATGGCTTCTTACCTCTATTGAACATTTGAGTAGAACTTTATCGGTCATGCCCTCTTTTGATTTTTGTTAAAGATAACCCTAAAAGATTAAATACCTCATCATCTTTTATATTTCAAAATATGTGGCTTCATCATCTAGATTTTCTTAAAGTCATGGCCATTAATTGGATTGCCCCTTTACACCCTGATAATTAGATTAGGGGTATGCATAGATTATTAAGTTTAAGGCTCAAGTTTGGTGGAACATAACTTTTCACTTTTGGTTTTGGATCTAGAAAATACTATTTTGACTGATTCTTTTAAGCTCAAGGATTTGAATGAAGCAAAAGTTAATCTTGTTAATTATTAGAATATGAAAGAGACCTATTGGCAAAAAAAAGCTGCTAGTAAACATATTGCCGATGGGGACAAGAATACTAGGTATTTTTGTGCTTTATGTAATAAAAAAAGAGCTTTAAATTCTATCAAAAAAATTAAAAGTGATAATGGAGATTGGATCACTGATACTAATGTTATTAAAGATTCAATTATTAACCACTTTAGAAATATGATTAACAAAAGCCACTCTTTTGAAGCTATTTCTAATTTGCATTTGATCCCCTCTATTATTATCAATGATTACAACCATTGGCTTACTAGGTTGCCTACTAAAGATGAGATTGGTAAAGTTCTTAATAGCATGAACATTGATTCTGTTACTAGTTCGGAGGGTTACACAATTCAATTTTTTTAAAATTGTTTGCCTATTATTGAGCATGACTTAATTGATGCTATTGTTGATTTTTTTATTAGCAATCCTCTCCCTAAATATTTTTCAAGCACTTGCAATGTTCTAATATCTAAAAAAGATAATCCAGATTCTTAGAGTGATTTCAAACCTATTTGTCTTTGTACTTTCTTTAATAAATTGATTTCTAAAATTTTTACTAATTGACTTAGTCCTTTGCTTCAAAAAATTATCTCCCTCAAACAAACTGGTTTTGTTAGAGGGAGATCTATATCTGATAACATTCTTCTTGCTCAAGAGCTTATCCATGATTTGGATGTTCCTTCTAGAGGTGGTAACATCCCTTTTAAATTAAATATTTCTAAAGCCTTTGATAATATTTCTTGGGATTTCCTTTTAAATATCTTGCATTTATTTGGTTTCTTTGATAATTTCATTAACCTTATTAAAAATTGTATTAATAATGCTGGTTTTCTATTCTTCTTAATGGTGAAGCTTTAGGCTTTTTTCCTTCTTCTCATGGTTTGAGACAAGGAGATCCTTTGTCCCCTTCTTTGCTTATTATTGCTGTGGAATACCTTTCAAGCAATTTAAATGATTTATTCAATAAAAATCCTAGCATGTACTTTAGAACTCTTGGTGGTATCCCTATTTCTCATTTTAGCTTTGTAGATGATTTCATTATCTTTTGTAATGCTTCCCTTCATCATATCAAAAGACTTAAGAAATTTTTAAATATTTTTGGTAGAGAAAGTGGTCTTTCTATTAATGAAAGCAAGAGTTGCTTCATTACCTCCTCAAAAATTTCTAATAACAAAATCAATCATATCTTGAGAATCACTAACTTTAAACACCAACAACTCCTATTAAATATCCAAGTGCTATTCTTTTAAAAGTAAAAAAGATCCCATCTTTTTTATGAGCTTATCCAAAAAATTTCTAATAAAATTTCAATGTTGGAATTTCACTTACTTTCTTTTGGTGGTAGGCTTACTTTTCTTAGGAGTACTCTTAATTCGTTGCCTTTATATCTTATTCAAGCCATTATCCCTACTAATTCTATCTGAAATAGAATTGATTGTCTCCTTAATAAATTTTTTTTGGGCTCTAATAATTTGGTTAAAAAGATGCATTGGACTTCTTGGCATAAATGTTGTGGTTCTTTAGGTGAAGGTGGGCTTGGATGCAAATCTATTCATGAAGCTATTACTTCCTTCTTATATAAACTCTAGTGGAATTTTAGAAAAAAAGATAGGTTTTGGGGTAATTTTATTACTGTTAAATACTACCAGGGTAAGCATTCTCTTATTTGTTCTTATAAAGTGGGTGACTCCCGGTTTGGAAAAGGCTTTGCTCCATTAAATGGGAGAATCCTTGATATCTTGGGTATAAATTCAAGATCTTCTTTCTTTTGGCAAGACAATTGAATTTGTGGTGGTTCTATTGATGCTATTTTATCTACCCATTACTGCTATAAAACTTAACTCATTTTGGCTTAATAATAAGTGGAATGATAGTAAACTTACCAATTTTATTCCTATCTCTTTTGGATAAATTTAGATATTCCTATCCTTTCCAACAAGCTAGATCAAATTCTTTTAAAATCTTATAATGGAGATTTTATTCTTAAAGATGCTTGGAATTATAGAGATGCTCATACTTCTTTTATTGTATTTATTAAACTTTAGAATAATATCATCCCTATCTCTTATTCTCTTTACTTGGAGAATTGGAAAACTTCATTTATTGACTCTTTGCTATGGGATAAAGGCTTTCATTAACCTTCCAAATGTTATTATTGCTTTCATATCAAAAATGTTAATCATGTTTTTGTCAATGGTGTTATTGCCTCCAAATTATGGTTTTGGTATGATGATCTTTTTAATACTAACCATTTCAATGGCTTTGTTTCTTTATATCAACTTCCTGAAGCCTGTTTCCAAAAACTTGTGAAAGTTCATATCAAAGTTTTAATTGCCATTACCTTTATTTAGTTCATATGGATTGATAGAAATGATGCTAAATATCATGGTATTCTTATGAATCATAAAAAAATTATTGCTAGAACTAAGAAAAATTGATGCATTATTTAATGCTAATTTAATTACTAACACACATTTTAGAGATTGCAAATTTATGGCAAAAAAATTGGGTCTTTACCGACCTTAGATCTCCTTCTGTAAAGAAGATAATATTATATATTGGATAAAACCTCATAGCAATATTATTAAAATTAATATAGATGGCTCTATATCTTAGAATACATTTCGTTGTGGTGGTATTTTTAGGGATTTTAAAGGTAATGTCATTTATTCTTTTGCTTATCCTCTTAAAGCTTGTTCTATTATCTATCTTTGGTGGTTGTAAATAAGCTATTGACATTTGTTTACAAAAGGTTTCTTCAATATTTGGATTGAAGTTGATGCTCTCTTACTCATTGACATGCTGACTTCCACTAAGATGGGGAATGCAGATTTATTCTATCATCTTAATCCTACTAGAGCTCTCCTCTCTCAAGTATGCTTTAAAATTCACATTTTGCATGAAGGAAATGCACAAATTATCACGGCTAATCAAGGTACTAAGTTAAATGATCTCACTCTTTATGATCATCTTAATTTACCTAGACAATTGAAAGGCTTGGTTAATCTGGATAACACGGGATTACCTTATCTTAGAAATTAATCTTGCTTTGTATTTTTTAGGTTTTCCATGCTTTTCTCTGTGCGCATTTTCATTTTACTACATTCCTTTGGCTGGTTCACTCTCTTGTTTGGTTTGTGCTATTATACTTGGGAGATCTCTTTGAGGTGGTGGCTAGTTGTTCAGCCTCTTTAGTTGGAGAGGTGTTCTCTTTGGTTGACTATTCTATATAAGGATCTCATTTTCAACAATTTCTTCATGTGTTGCCTTGACCTTGTGGTGGCCTCTTTTGGGTTATGCCTCTACCTACTTGTGTTTTTCCTTTTCTTAGTTGGTCTGGTTTTATTCTAGTTTTGGTTGTTTCCTTACTTAGGAAGGTTTTTTGGCTATTTTTTGGGTGGTGGGTTTGTTGTTTGCTACTACACTCTACCGAATGTCTTGGGTGGTATTATTTGATGGTGATGTTGATCTTTTCACTCTTGAGTTTGTGCTGGGCCTTCTGGTGGTTTTTTGTGTCTGGTTGGAGCCTTGGTCTATTTTCCATGCCCCTCTGGTTGGCTGTTGGTGGTTGGGTGGTCCTCCCCACTCTGATTTTTTTATTGATTGGGTGATTACCATTTGTTTCTTGGTTGTTTTTAGCTTCTCATGGTTTTCACTATGCCTATCTTTCTCTATGTTGGGATTGTCCCTTTTGGTGGTTGTTTCCTTATCGAGTTGCCTCATATGCTTGCTTTACTAATTTGTTGGGTGGTTGTGGTTTCTGGTTTGGTTAGTTGTGTTGTTGTTTGGTTTTCTTTGGTTTTCTTTTTTGATATTCTTAGCTGGTAGGGTTGCCCTTTTGGTGGTTTTCTTATTTTGGTTTTGGCCTTATGGTGGTGGGTGCTCTGATTTTCTATGGTCATCATCTGATGGTGGTTTGGGCTACTTTATTTCTTATTTCTCATTGTTTGGGTTGGACTAGTGGCTACTGTTAGTGTTGGCGTTGTGCTCTAATCTGGTTAGGAATTGATGGTTTTTTGGTTCTAGTTGTATGTTGTTGTTTTTGTTTTGGGATGTTACTTGTGTGGTTTTGGTGACTCTGGGTTTGTTTCTTATCCATGGTTGCTTTCCTTTTCAATACTTGAAATCTTTCCTAAGGTGGTTTTGGAGCTTCTTCCTTTGAAATTGGTAATTCCAGTGGCTAAAGCGGTGAAATTTTTACTTTCCCCTATCTTTTGGTAACCAGTGGTTTCTGCTAAAGATGCAAGTGAGAGCCAAACCTTATTAGAAATCTTATATTGCTCTTTATTTGCTAAAGCATGATTTTCTCTGCGTGCTAATTACAATTTCTAGTTGCTTGCAACTTTCTTCTGACCTTGCGGTCTGATTCTAGATGTGGATCTCTCTAAAGACCTCTGAATCTAGTAGTGGGCCTCGGCTGTTCATCATGTTTCTTGAGTTGTTTCTTATTTATTTTTTGGTCTTTTACTTCTTTTATTTAGTTTCCTTGCTTTTGTTGTATTAGATAGAGGATTTTTCTCTCTAGGCTCAATGTAGCTCTTTGAGCGGTAGTTAAAAGAATTAGCCCCACTTAAGGACCTTGTACTCCTTTCTTTGTGGCAATAAAATTTTCCCCTCTCTAGGTTTCCTTAAAAAAAACTAAATAAAACCTAGAAATAAAATAAATAAAAAAGACTAAACCTAAATAAAATAAAACCTAATAAACTTGAACCTAAACCTAAAAATAAAATAAAATAAACTAATAAAATAAACTAAATAAAATAAATAAAACCTAAACTAAACTAAAAATAAATTAAACCTAAGAAAAAAACTTAAATAAAATTAAAACTAAATAAAATAAATAAAAAAAAATAAAACTAATAAAAAAATAAATAAACCTAAAATTAAAAAATAAAATAAAAAAATAAATCTTAAAAATAAATAAAAATAAATACCTAAACCCTATCCCTAAAAATAAACTAAAAAAAAAAAACTAAACATACTAAATAAACTATAAATAAATATTTAAAATCTTGCCAAAAATAAATAAAATAACATAAACCTAAAATAAAACCAAAAATAATAAAAATAAAACTAAATAAATAAAATAAAATGAACCTAAACTAACTTAAAAATAAAACTAAAGTTTAAAAAAAATAATAAACCTAAAATAAATAAAATAAAACAAAATAAAAAAACTTAAATAATACCCAAAATAAACTTAAATAAATAAAGAAAACTAAAACCTAAAATATAAATAAAACTAAAATAAAAACCCTAAACACCTAAAATAAAAAACTAAAATAAATAAAACCTAAACCTAAACTTAAAATAAACTAAACTAAACCTAAACCTAAAAATAAATAAAATAAAAATTAAAAAAAACCAATAAAACTAAAAAAAAAACATAAAAAAATAAAAACTAAAATAATAAACCTAAAAAAAAATAAACTCAATATAAACTAAACTAAAACATAAATAAAACCTAAAAAACAAAATAAAATAAATAAAAATCCTAAAGTTAAAAATAAATAAACTATAATAAATAAACTATAAAATAAAAAAATAATAAACCTAAATAAAATAAAAATAAAATAAAAAAATAAAATAAAAATAAATAAATAAACATTCTAGTTTGGTTAATAAAAAAAAATTAAAAAAAATAAATAAATAAACCTAAACTTTAAATAAATAAAAATAAAATAAATAAAAATAAAACTAAATAAAATAAAAAAAAACCACAAATAAATATAAAAACCTAAAATATAAACATAAAACATACCTAAACATAAACCATAAATCCTAAATAAAAAAACCTAACCCAAACTAAACTATAAAATAAAACCATAACCAAAACCCCAAACCAAAACCAAAAAACTGGACTAAAAAATAAAATAAAACTAAAACTAAATCATAAACCCAAACCAAAAAACCATACTATAAAAAAACCCTAAATGACCTGAAACCTAAAAAATGAACCTAAACTAATAAAATCTAAATAAATAAAATAAATAAAACCAACTAAATAAAATAAATAAAAACTAAAATAAATAAATAAAATAAAATAAAATAAAAATAATAAAACTAAAACTATATAAATTGAACTAAAATAAAATAAATAATCTAAAAATAAACTAAAATAAAATAATTAAAAAAAAACTAAAAATATATAAACTAAATAAATAAAAGCTAAACTTACTTAATAAAATAAAATAAACATAACTAAACCCAAATAACTAAAAAAAAAAACCCAAAACCAAACTAAGAAATATAAAACCTAATCTAAACTTAAAGAATAAAAATACATATGGCTAAAATAAAATAAAAATAAAACTAAAGTAAAAAATAAAATAAATAAAATATAAAAACTAAACTAAAATAAATAATCCAAATAAGTAAATTAAACTAATTAAATAAAAGGATCCTAAATCAATTTAAAATAAAATAATGACTAAACTTTGCTTAAACCCTAATCCTTAAACCCAAAAAGTGACCTCTAAAAACCTAACCCTACCCTAAACCTACCACAAACACTGACCCTGGGCCTTGTGCCCTACCACTAACCCTAGCCACTGAGCCTAAAGCCAAACAAAACCCAACCCAAACCCTAAACTCACCTAAACCTGGACCCTAAACCATGACCCTAAACCCTAAACCTAAACCATACCAAAACCCTAAAACCCTAAACCAAATCTACCTAAATTAAATAAAATCTAAAATAAAATACAATAAAACCAAAACCTAAATAAAATAAATAAAAAAACCTAAACTTAAGTAAAATAAATAAAATAAAATAAAATAAAAACCAAAACTAAACCATAAATCGAACCTAAAAATAAAATAAAATAATCTAATAAAAATAAATTAAAATAAAATAATTAGAAACCAAAACTAAACTAAAATATATATAAAAACTAAATAAATAAAACATAAACTTAAACCTATAATAAAATATAAATAAACTTAAACCTAAACTAAAAAAAAATAAAAACTAAAAGAAAAACCTAAAACCTAAACCTAAGAAAATAAAATAAAAACCTAAACCTAAACTTAAAAAATAATAAATAACTATAGATAAATATAAAATAAAATAAAACTAAAGTAAAAAAATAAACCTAGCCAAAAATAAACTAGAATAAAAACCTTAACTAAAATAAATAATCCTAAAATAAATAAAATAAACTAAATAAAAATAAAAAGGATCTAAATCAAAATAAAAATAAAATAAACTAAATAAACCTAAACCTACTTAATTTAAAAAAACCTAACCCTAATCCTTAAACCTTAAAAGTAACCAAACTAACCCTACCTGACCCACTACACCCAAAACCACAGCCTAGCCCCTACCCAGACCACCTAAACCTAAACTAAAACCCTAAACCCTAAATCTTAAACCCTAAACCTAAAAAAAACCTAAACTAAAATAAAATAAAACTCCTAAACCTAAAACCTAAAAAATAAAATCATAAAAAAATCTAAATAAAACCTAAATAAAATAATAAAATAAAATGTAAATAAACCTAAACCTAAAAAACTGAGCTAAAACTAAACCTAAAATAAAAAAATAAAAATAAAAATAAACTATAAAAAAAATAAAACCTAAACTAAAGTAAAATAAAATAAACCTATAAAACCTAAATAAAATAAATGCAAAATAAAAATAAAATTCTAAAATAAAAAATGAATCTAAATAAAAAAACCTAAAAAAAAATAAACCTAAAAAAATAAAACTAATAAAAAATAAACTACTAAATAAATAAAATAAATTTAAAGAAAACTAAACTAAAATGAAAACATAAACCTAAACCAAAACCAAAAAAATAAACTAAAATAAAAAACTAAAATAAATAAACATAAAATAAATAAACTAAATTAAATAAAATAAAATAAATAAAATAAACTAAAATAAATTAAAAATAAACTAAATAAACTTAAACCTACTGGTTGACTTAATTTTTTAAAAAAAAATCTAAACCTATAACCAAACTAAATCCTCCTTTAAACTTTAAACCCTAAACAACCCCCAAAACACAACCTAAACCCTATCCCTAAAAACCAAACCTAAATCCCAATCCTGACCAATCCTACCAAACTAACCTCCAACCCTAAACCTTAAAAAACCTAAATCCACACCAACCCTAAATCCTAACCTTAAACCATAAACCTGACCATAAACCTAAACCATTAAAACCCTAAACCCTAAGCTAACCTAAACCCCTAAAACCTAAAATCCTAAACTAAATTAATAAAACCTAAAAATAAAATAAATAAAACTAAACCTAAAAAATAATAATAATAAAAAAACTAAAACTAAAACCTAAACTAAACCTAAAATATAAATAAACTAATAAAATAAACTATAAGAAATAAAATAACTAAAATTAAATAAAATAAACTTAAGAATAAAAGACAATATAAATAAAACTAATAAATATACATAATAAACCAAAATAAAATCTAAACTTAAATCTAAAATAAACCTAAATAAATAAAATAAATAAAACCTAAACTCTAAACTAAAATAAAACCTAAACTAAACTAAAATAAATAAAACTAAACTAAACCAAAATAAATAAATAAAATAAATTATAAAATAAACAAAATAAACCTAAACCTAAAACCTCTCAAAAAATAAAACATAAACCTAAACTAAAATAAAATAAAACCTAAACCTAAAAATAAAATAAAAAAACTCAACTAAAATAAATAAAATAAACAAATTAAGTAAAATAAAACCTAAACTAAATAAAATAAACCTAAAATAAATAAATTGAACTAAATAAAAAAAAAAAAATTGATTAAAATAAACTAAAATAAATAAAATTAAATTAACTAAGTGAGCTAAACCCCTGATTTAAATAATTAAAAATAAAACCCTAAACCCTAAGCACCCTTGCTAAAACCTAAAACTAAAGCCTACACTTAAACCCTAAACCCTAAACCCTAAACCCTAAACCCTACCACCTCCTTAACCCTAAACCACCCTAAACCCTAAACCCTAAACCCTAAACCCTAAAAACCAAAAAACCTAAACTTAAATTGAATAAAACATAAAAATAAAATATATAAAAAAACCTAAACCTAAATAAAATAATAAAATAAAATAAAATAAAAACTTAAAGGTTCAAATAGGCCTAAATCAAAACCAAATCAAAATTAATTAAAACCAAAGCCTCAATCATCTTCAATTGGTCAAGTAAACCCAAACCAACACTCAAGCCTTTTGGCCAATTTGGTCAAATTGGTCAACTTTCCATTTGACCCAAATGAATTGAAAACAAAATTAAATCTAAGCCAAACTACACAAAACCAATTAAACCAAAATAATAAATGATCATATATACTTGACCCTTAGTTTGACCCAATATGACCAATTGGTAAACTTGACCAACTAACCTAATTTGACCTAAATGAGTCAAATTGAACAAACATAAATCAACTCCAATTGACATGAATTTAGACTAACCCACATTTGGCTTATTTTAAATCCTCAAATCAATGCCAAATGATCATTCTACTCTTAGGTCAGCATCACATGAGATAAATCACCCATGTAAGTGGTCATTTTCATTGCTTGGCCACTTAGTACTCTCCCAATGGTTCACACGGACATTGGCCAACCTAACCTTGGAGTGGTTGTGTCGATGACCCATGGGAGGTGTAATTACCTCACCCTCTTGGAGAATTTGAAACCCATAGGACACCCATGATTCCTCTTTGGAAGCCACATCCATACGTTCAACCAACCAAGCCAAATTTGGCCTCCACACACACACTCGAGATGGGATGGCAACTAGAAGCCAAACTCTATCCCACAGTCTGATCAAGATGAAGGGGGTGGGGGTATACACCCCTTCGTTTCTACTCAAACACATAAAAAATCATTCCTCAGAGCCCTACCTACTGAACATGAGCTACTAGAGCCATTCCGTAAGTTCCTAAGCTCGTTCCTCGATCAAAAAATGCCATTCATGTCCATCCTGAAATAGGACACTCCTATTTCTGATCGAACTTCCCCATTTCTCCATCAAACTAAATTTAACTTTGCATGTACCTTCCCTAGGCCTCATCGAGCAAGAGTGAATAATCTCTCAACCTTCCTGACCATCGAAGGTGGCACTTCAATCAAAGTCAAGCTCCAATTACTGCTCAATAGGGCTTCATCTCCACCAGCTGAAGCTTCCTCTATCATTCTAGCCAATAATCTTGAGCTTCGATGAGGTATGCATCCAAAACTAATCCTTAGGCAAAAGTGGGTTGGAGCTTTATGAAGAAAACATGCATCTCATGTGATCTCAACCATTGGAACACCTTTTATTGATGTCGTGAATGTGTGGGTCCTTTTAGAGTTGATCCGAGCTCGGTTAAGCTCGATTCAAGGGAGCAATGGCAAATGGACTCCATTCTACCTCACTCACATGATGTTAGATCACGTACCGTCCATTCTACATGATCAGAATGGGCGATCAAGATTAGATATAGAGATTGATCTAATTTAATCTAATTAACTGATTGATTATAGCCATCCAATCTTAGATCGAATAGTGGATGAGAAAGCCCATCTACTAGTGCCACATAGGCACTGAGTCAAATAGGTTTTAAGTAGCCATTCCCGTGGCTCCATGTGGAAAGTGCACCGTGTCAGCACGCCATGTGGCGCCAACCAGATTAGGCTTTAATTAGGGTTAATTAATCATTTTGATGACTAAAACTTCTAAAAAATCATACAAATTCATAGAGAAATAAAAAAACAAAAATAAATACTTATTTTAAAAGTATTTTAGAGGATAATTAATTAGAAATGATCTTAACTAATTTTGAATAGTAATTAAGGTTTAATTATAAAATTAATTAGCTTATTTACTCTTTAATTGAGCAATTAATCCAAATTTTAATGGTTAATTTAAGGAGATGACCTCCTCCCATGATTTTTTTTGGGATTTGCTCACTTAATTAGGAAAATTGACTAATTAAACTTTATCTACACTTTTAAGTTAAATAATGATTAATTAATCCACGAACAATAATAAATCGATTAGTTAAGTTTACTTATTATTGTTCAATAGTAAGTGAACTAACAAATAGGGTTGGGAGCCCTTTCCTTAAGTTCATTTCACCATTTTTGGTAAATGAAATTAATTAAGATTTAACTAATTAATTAAATCAGTTAATCAAATTAAAATCATAATCACATTAGATCTTAATTAATTAAATCATGGGGTAGACATTTAGGTGTTTAATAACCTAAAGAAGTTTAATAAAATAATGGTTAGTCCACATGAATGGACAAACCATAAGAGTAATTAAGTCCCTTAATCTTAACTATTAATCATAAGCCAATTGATTTATGCCCTTTATTTCTAGGATCATTGCAGTTTATTTTCTATGCATATCATGTTGGCTCATATTTATTTAGTTAATTACTTTAAGGTGACATAGGTAAGGGTAATTAATTCATCTAATTAAGGGTTCAACTTAATTAACCCATAAAATCAACTTAATTACATTTCCTTAAAATAAATCAAATCACTAATGTAGGAATGGATTCAAAACATTAAGTGATGATTTCTCTTGTTCTTTTTAAATCAAATCAAATCCAAAACTTAATTAATAAAGAATCTTTGGTTTCCTTTAAATAATCTTATTTGATTTGATAGTCTTTAAGAACTAGTTTGGTTGAATGATTTACATGCTTATATTTGATTGTCCTCTTTCCAATCATGTTAAATTTGGTATGTCATTTGAATTCATGAATCCATCTTTTCAAAATCAAGTAAAATATGATGGATTTCCATTATGTAAGCTTGCATGTGTTGATTTAATTTAATATATGTGTGGATATTATCATTATTAAATCCAAATGTATTTTTTAAAAGCTTATAAATGAATAATAATATGTGTTATGATGCTAGTTATAAATGCATAAGAAATGCATATGCTTATAGCTTAAGTGTATGAATGTTGAGTTCTCTTTCCTCTATTGATGTGTTGATTTATATAAGATTGAATGGTAATGGGTATATAACGGACATCAAGGGAACACGAGGCTCAAACTAGCCCAAGGAGGTCCTTTGATTACCTCACTTCCCTAGTTTAACAATGTCACATACCCATTTGAATTCATTCTTATGTATTTCAACATTAGAATTTGGATAGCACTTTAATTCATATATATTACTGATTCAATCAAAAAAAATACAATCATTGCATGGTTTTCTTTCCCTCATTTATGTGTACATCCATGCATCCAAGAAAAGTAAGTATATAGTGGACATCCGAATACAAGACTTTAGTTAGAAGAGGTCATTTGATTACCTCACTTCCCGGTTTAACAATGACACTTACTTGCTTATATCTTTGTACATGTATATGTATATGTGATTAGTGAAGAAGGAAAATCCCATTTTACATTAAAATTGCATGCATTTATAATTGACTAAATTGTTGAATTAATTAGCCATATGATTTGGAGCTTACTTCCTATGTTTTTGTATGCGAATTTACCTATGTTTGAATGCAAATTATATAGTATGGAAATCCCTAGAATACAAGGCTTTAGCTAGCTCAGGAGGTCATTTGATTACCTCACTATTCTTGTGTAACAACATGCTTATTTAATTTTATTCTTATGTCCTTTATATAAAAATTTGGATAAAGTTTTAAATTAATAGGTTTAAATAATTCAATCAAATAAAATATAAATTCTAAACATACACATACATTCATCATTTAAGTGTGCTTAAATATGTTGCATATAGATACATTTAGGATTAAATCATATGCATGCTACATGTGATGCAAAGGAATGATTTAGTATATGTCATGTGGTAGTAATTGAATTAAATTAATCTTAAGATGCCTTTTATTTTGAATAGGATTCTTGAAAGTGAACCTAAACTTAAGATTAATTAAATCATTTAACAAGCCATTCACTAAAAAGAACTAAATCAAATTAATATACTTTATAATGTGACTTAAGCTAGGGATGAAAAAGGGAAATCCTCTTTTTCTCTCTTTATAACACTTAGTTGCTAAGTGTAATCAAATTAAACAAAAGAAAATACAAATTAAAATTCTCAAATCAATTAAACTACTTCAAGTGAAATCAACCTTTCATGTTAAATTGAATCCTTCTACACTTAGAAAATACAACACTAATGCCTAACAAGACACACAAACCTTAATACACACATTAAATTTAAGTCACCACTTCTAGCTAAGTTAGGGCGGTGTATGATGTGTATATTTTGTTTTATGATGTATTATTCTAATCATATTTTTTGCATGGGATTATGCTTAAGGGATGCTTAAAATAAATATGAATGCACTTTTCAGTTGCTTCGTTAAGCATAATCCATGTTAGGGGATGGGCTTAGTTACCCATGTGTAGGTGCTAAGTCCACATTATAAATACAACTTGGGATTATATGTTTATTTAGCTAACCCATGCGTGTACATAGATTTACTTTTCCCACATCAATGTAATTTTGCAATAGGAATTAGGATTAGTGCTATGGGGGATTAGATGAGTAGTGGATAGAAGGCTTTGTTTGATGTTATGTTTGTGCATTAAGGCGTCATGCTTTTCAAAGTTTCTTAAATGATTGATGCTTGTGTGGCTTGGATGCTTAGGATAAAAATAACTTTTCTTCCCAACTAATCACTCCTAAATTTTAAACAACTCATAACCTCATCATAAAGCCTAAGACATAAATAAGATAATTAAAAGATTTTGTAACTCCTTAGCTGTATGGTTATATGTTTCACATCATGCATGCATATTCTTTCTCTCTTGAACATGAAGGATCTCCATCCTTGCATGATAAAGAATGCTTGACATATGAGGGCATCCCTTGGTGGAGAACACCTTCTTCTAGCGATTTGACCCATAACCTATTTCATCATGCATTTAGGCATAAGAAATCCTAAAGCCTCTTTCAAAATAATACATCTAAAATGAAATAAAATTTGATAAGATTTTGCATCTATAGATTAAGTCATATGCTGATACCACTCATGCTCCAATCTCTTAGGCAGTACATTTAGGACTTTAGTCTCTTTCTAATTAAATAACTATCCTAGCTGTCTTGCAATTCAGAAGACCAGACTACATGGTTTTAAAATCGTAGGAGTTAGCTGGCGACCACTCCAGGACGTTATAAGTCCAGAAGTCAGAAAATTTATTCTCTCTTTTGGAGGTAAACCCTTATGTCCACCTGTCACTTAGATTTAAGTCATGCTTTAGCTCGTACTAAAGCTCCCTAGATTTTGAATTTGAGGTAGTTATTTCCTTTGGGCTACGATCATAATTCCTCACCTCTTAGGCATTCCCACAACCTTGTGTTGGTGGATTATATTCCCTAGTAATATATTTAAATTTTAACTCAAAACATATAAATCTCCTCAACTTTAAAATTATAAAACCCAACCATAGGATAGATTGGAATGCTCACTAGCTTCATAGTATCATGGGGATTTCCTACTTATTTCATTTGGATTCTTAAAATAAGTCTTCTCCTGGAACTTTCTCAATTGACTTTCCAAAATACAACCAACCCTTTGATAGTCTAACCATCAAATATTTGGAGATGATAATTGTCTACTCTAATTAAGAGTATTCTTAGAAAATTTCATTTCCTAAGATGTAATTAACTAGAGAGACTTACCTCCATAGGGAACTTAAGAACCTAGATTAATATGAACCTTACTTTATTCATCTATATAAAGTAGGGGGAAAATCTCTAGTACATTCGAAGACTCATCATGTCTTAGTAGTCTTTATTATGTGATGATGTCCATTATAGGGTGATGCCGCTATCTTTCGAGATAGTACATCATACCTCAATGCTGTAGCCGATCAATTCAGAAAGTACCCACCATGCAGATCAAAATAAACCATAAGTCCCTCTCGCCTTCTTCATTGAATCCTCTCAACATCATCCTTCCTTTTTGGAGTTTGGAGATGCCAATCCTAGAGTAGGCAAGGGTTCTTAGATTGATATAATGTTGACATATACCAGTCACAAAACTCTGATAACTATATCTACCAACATCCATGTAAAAAGGGTAGTTGTGCTGGTCATCCCCAGAGTAAGTTTTCATTGTTGAATGTAACTAAATAAAAAACATAAACCTAAAAATAAAACTTGGAAATAAATAAAAAAAATAAAAGCAGAATAAAAAAAAAAAACCTAAACCTAAAATAAAAATAAAATAAATCTAAACCTACACTGAAATAAACTAAACTAAAATAAATAAAACCTAACACTAAACCTAAAATAAATAAATAAAATAAACTAAAAATAAACCAAAACATAAACTAAAAAATAAAACCTAAAAATAAACTTAAAATAAAAACCTAAAACCTAAACCTAAAAAAATAAAATAAAAAGCTAAACCTAAAATTAAAATTAAAAAATAAAACTTATACCTAAAAAATAAAATAAAAATAAAACTAAACTAAAAAAATAAACCTAAACCTAAACCTAAACCTAAAAAATAAACTAAAATAAAAAACCTAAACTAAAATTATTAACCATAAAATAAATAAACTAAACTAAAGAAATATAAAAATAAACTTAAATTTAAATAAAAAGTACAATAAACTAAAATAAATAAAAAATAAAGTAAATAAACCTAAAACTGCTAACTTTTAAAAATAAATAAATAATAAAATAATAAAAATAAACCAACCCTAAACCCTAACTAACCTAAACCCTAAACTCAAAATAAACTATAACTTAAACCCAACCCTGCGTAAAACATAAACCATAAACTTAAAAAACTGAGCCACACACACTTAAAACCCTGAGCCCTAAACCTAATCTGACTAACCAACCTAAACCCTAAACCCTCAATCCTAACTTAACCCTGGCTTTAAACCATAATCCTGAGCCCTACCAAACCATAAAACCACTAAACCCTATGACCCCAAACCATAAAACTTTAAATCCTGGGCTCTAAATCCTACCACCAAAAACCCTACCACTACTACCTAAAAACCAAACCCTATAAACCCTAAATGTCAAATCTAAACTAAATCAAACCTAAAAATAAAATAAATAAATAAACCTAAACCTAAATAAAATAAAATAATAAAATAAAATAAGAACTTAAACAATAACCTAAACCTAAACCTAAAAATAATATAAAATAAACTTAAAATAAAAATAAAATAAAAATAAAATAAAATAAAATAAAAACTAAACTTAAAATAAAAATAAAATAAAAAATAAATGAAAACCTAAAATAAAAATAAACCTAAAATAAAACATAAAAAAATAAAATAAAAAAAAAACCAAACCTAAAAAAAACTAAACCTAAACTAAAAAAATAAAAAAAACTAAACCTAAACCTAAACTAAAATAAATAAAAGCTAAACCTAAACTTAAAATAAACTAATCCTAAACCCTAAACTAAATAAAATAAAATAAACCTAAACCTAAACTAAAAAATAAAACCTAAAAATAAACCTAAAATAAAAACCTAAAACCTAAATCGAAAAATATAAAATAAAAAAGTTAACCTAAACATAAAAATAAAAAATAAATCATAAACCTAAAAGAAAAAATAAAAATAAAACTCAACTATAAAACAAACCTAAACCTTAACCTAAACTTAAGAAAACAAACTAAAATAAAATACCTAAACTAAAATAAATAAACTTAAAATAAATAAACTAAACTAAATAAAAATAAAAATAAAAATAATCATAAATAAAAATAAAAAATAAATTAAACTGAAATAAATAAAAAATAAACTAAATAAACAAAGAAGAAATGTTGAATGTGAATTTGTGCTCTATTAAAAAAATCAAAAATGCTAAACCCTAACACTAAACCCTAAACCCTAAACCCTAGACCCTAAACCCTAATCCCTAAAATCTTAAACCTTAAACCCTAAACCCTAACCCCAAACCCCACAATCCCAAACCCTAAACCCTAAACCCGAAAAACCTAAACATAAACTAAATAAAACCTAAAAATAAAATAAATAAATAAACTTAAACCTAAATAACATAAAAAACAAAATAAAATAAAAACCTAAACTAAAACCTAAACCTAAACCTAAACCTAAACCTACAAAATAAAATAAATAAAAACCTAAACTAAACTAAAAAATAAAATAAAACTAAAAATAAATAACTTAAATAAAATAAAAGTAAAGTAAAATAAAAATAAAATAAAAAAATAAAATAAAATAAAATAAAATAAATAAAAAGATGAAAAAAAAAAACCTAAAATAAATAAAAATAAAACCTAAACCCTAAACTTAAAAAAAAACTTATACCTAAAATAAACAAAATAAAATTTTAAACTAAACTAAGAAAATTAAATAAAACCTAATCCTAAACCTAAAATCAACTAAACATAAACCCTAAACTTAGTAAAAATGAACTAATAAAAATTAACCTATTTCAAAACTTAAAAATAAAATCTAAAAATAAATCTAAAATAAAAATTTAAAATCTAAACATAAAAAAATAAAATAAAAACTTAAACTTAAAGGTAAAAATAAAAAGTAAAACTTAAACATAAATAATAAAATAAAAATAAAACTAAACTAAAAAATCAACATAAACCTAAACCTAAACCTAAAAAATAAACAAAAATAAATAAACCTAAAATAAAAAAACTAAACTAAATCAAAATAAAATTAAACATAAATTAAAAGAAAATCAAATAAACTGAAATAAATAAAAAATAAACTAAATAAACCTACACCTATAGGTTTACTTAATCTTAAAAACCTAAACCTAAAATAAATCTAAAAACCAAAAACTAAACCTAAATCCACCACCCACAAATCCTAATTCCTAAAACCCTAAACATAACCCTAAACCCTTAACCTTAAACTCCTAAAAAGCTAAACCTAAACTAAATAAAACCTAAAAATAAAAAATATATAAAAACCTAAACCTAAATAAAATAAAATCCAAAATTAAAACTTAAACCTAAACATAAAATTAAAATAAAATAAAATTAATAAAATAAAAAAAAGCTAAAGTAATAAACCTAAGAATAAAAAACCTAAATAAAATAAAACTAAACATAAAATAAAAATAAATTAACATAAAATATAATAAAATTAAAGCTAATAAAAATAAAAACCTAAAAACAAACCAAAATATAAATAAAAAATAAAACCTAAACCTAACCCTAAAATAAACTAAACCTAAACCTAATCCTAAACTAAATAAAATAAAATAAACTAAAAATAAACCTAAACTCAAAAAATAAGTTAAAATAAACCTAAAATAAAAACCTAAAACCTAAACCTAAAAGATAAATAAAATTAAATCTAAACCTAAAATAAAATAAAAACCAAAACCTAAAAAATAAAGTAAAAAAATAAAACACAAAATAAACCTAAACCCAAATAAAATTAACTAAAATAAAACCTAAACTAAAATAAATAACTAAATCTAAATTAAATAAAAAAAAAAATAATATAAATAAAATAAAAATAAATAAATAAATAAAAATAACCTAAAATTTTAAAAAGAAACCATAAACCCTAAATCTAAACCCTAAACCCTAAACCCTAAACCCTAAAAAAAAACTAACTCCCAAACCCTAAACCCTAAAAAGCATAAACAGAATCTTTAAACTAAACCTTAAATAAAGCCCAAAATCCTAAACCCTAAACCCTAACCCTAAACCCTAAACCCTAAACCCCAAACCCTAACCCTAAACCTAATGTAACAAAATAAACTAAAAAATAAACCTAAACCCTAAAACCTAAGAAACCTAAACCTAAACCTAAACCCTAAGAAAGGGCAGAACCTTGATGACAAGAACATCACCGTCAACCAGGCTCAGTCTAGATCTAATAGTGGAGGCTAAGGCAGAGGCGTCGCTTATCATAGTGGTGGTGGGGGATCTGGAGGTGCTGGTGGATATGGAGGTGGTGGTTGGAGTAGTGGTGGTTATGGAGGCCGGAAGAGCCATGGAGGTTACAATCATAGTGATGGCAGAAGGAGAGATCGAGGATATGATGGTGGATCATGCTACTCGAGGGGCCGGGGCAATTCTGATGGGAATTGGAGAAACTGAAGAACGATTGATCTGATCTGTAGCTTATGGAACTGTGTCTTTACTGAGAGATAGTTCTAGTTATCTAGGGTTTTTGATTTGCTCTATACGTGCCCATTTTTTATCTATATTATTGCTTGTGTCTTGGAAAACTTAGTGTGTTACTTGGTTGAGGAAATCAAAATGAAGAAATGGAGATTAAATTTATTCTCTATTAAGAAAAACCAAAACCCTAAACCCTAAATCATAAACCCTCAAACTACCAAAAAACCATAAAACCCTAAACCAAAAACCCTAAACCCTCCTAAACCTAAAACACCTAATAAACCAAAGCTCTACCTTAATCCTAACCTAACCTATTGTAAACTAAACCTAAAACCCACTAACCTGGATGTTAAACCCTATCATAAATGCAAACCTAAAGCTTAAACCAACCTCAAAACTATAAACCTTAAAACTAAGCTACCACCCTACTTAAACCTAACACCATGAAACCTAAACTAAACCACAAAAAACTGACTAAACACCACTAAAAACCTACCACTGACCCTCCCTCCCACAAAACCCAAACCCTAAACCCTAAACCACCTAAAATAAACATAAAATAAAACCTAAACTAAAAATGGTACAAAAAATAAAATAAATAAATAAACCTAAACCTAAATAAAGTAAAATAAATAAAATAAAATTTAAACATAAACTAAAACATAAAAATTAAATAAAATAATATATTAAAATAAACTAAACTAAACTAAAAATATAAAATAAACCAAAGAATAAAAAAGTAAATAAAATAAAAACTAAACATGAAATAAAAATAAAATAAACCTAAAATATATCTAAAAGAAAATAAAATAAAAACTAAATAAAAACTTAAACTAGAAAAATAAACCTAAAAATAAATAAAAAAATTAAACCTAAACCCTGAATTAAAAAAAAATTTAAACCTAAAGTAAAAATAAAATAAACAAAATAAAAAACCTAAAGCTAAACTAAAATAAATAAATCCTAAACCTAAACCTAAACCTAAACTAAATAAAATAAAATAAACTAAAAATAAACCTAAACATAAAATAAAAAAAAGACCTAAAATAAACCTAAAACCAAAGCCTAAAAAAAATAAAATAATAAGTTAAACCTAAACCTAAAAATAAAAAAAATAAAACCTAAATCTATAAAATAAATTAAAATAAACTCATAAAATGAACATAAACTTAAACCTAAACTAAAATAAAATAAAATAGAAACCTAAACTAAAATAAATAAACCTAAAATAAATTTAAACTAAATATAAATAAAACATAAATAAATAAAAATAAACTAAATAAACCTAAACTACTTATTTTTAAAAACACTTAACCTTAGATAACCCTAAACCCTAAAACCACCCAGGCATAAACTAAACTAAACCCTAAACCCTAAACCCTAAAACCCCACAACCTAAACAAAACCCAAACCCTAACCACCCTAAACCTTAAACCCAACCACTAAAACCAAAAAAAAACCTACTAAATTAAATAAAAAAAAGCATACAAATAAAATAATATAAAATAAAACCTAAACTAAAACCTAAACCTAAAATAAAATAAAATAAACTAATAAAAAATAAAAAAATAAATAAAAACCTAAACTAAACTAAATAATTAAATAAACCAAAGAATAAAAAAATAAATAAAATGAAAATTAAATCTAAAAAAATAAACCTAAAATAATAAAAAATAAAACTAAATAAAAACATAAACCTAAAAAATAAACCTAAAAATAAATAATAATAAAATAAACTACCATAAACTAAAAAAAAACCCCATACCTGAATAAAAATAAAATAAAAAACTAAACTAAAATAAATAAAACCTTAACCTAAACCTAAAATAAACTAAACCTAAACCTAAACCTAAACTAAATAAAATAAAATAAACTAAAACTAAACCTAAATGTAAACTAAAAAATAAAAGTTAAAAATAAACCTTAAAACCTAAATAAAACAAATAAAACAATATATAAAAAAAAAAACTAACAAAATAAATAAAATAAAAAACCTAAACTAAACCTAAACCTAAACCTAAAATAAAATAAAATAAAATAATAAAAAATAAACCAAAATAAAATAGATAAAACTAAACTAAACTAAAATTAAATAAACTTAAGAATAACAAACATAAAATAAAACTAAACATAAAATAAAAAATGAACTTAAATTTAAATAAAACTAAAAAACATAAACCTAAAAGAAATTAAAATAAAACATGAACCCTAAACTAAAACAAAAAAACCTAAAATAAAAAATAAATAAAATAAATAAAATAAACCTAAACTAAACTAAAATAAACTTAACTAAAATAAATATAATAAACCTAAAGTAAATAAAATAAAATAAACTAAAATAAATTTAAACCTAAACTAAAAAATAAAACCTAAAGTCAACCTAAAATAAATACCCTAAACCTAAAAAAAATAAAAACTAAACCTAAAAAACCTAAACCTAAATAAAATAAAACTCAACTAAAAAATAAACCTAAACCTACAAAAAAACTAAAATATAAAACCTAAACTTAAAGAAAACCTAAACTTAAAATAAACTAAAATAAATAAAAAATAAACTTAACAAACCTAAACTTACGAGTTTAATTAATTTTAAAAAAACATGATCCTAAATCTAAAACCCCCTAAGCTAATACACATACACTAAAATAAATCCTAAACCTAACCCTAAACACTAAACCAAACCATACCAAAACCCTAAAACTAAACCCACCCAAACCCCAAACCAAACCTAAATTATAAAACCTAAACTAAAACCTAATCCTAATTATAATTAAAAAATAAAATAAAATTAAAACCTAAAATAAACTAAAATAAAAGAAAATAAAATAAACTAAAATAAATAAATAAACTAAAATAAAATAAACCTAATAAAACCTAAATGAAATAATTAAACTTAAAATAAAAATGAATGAACTTAAAATAAAATAAAACCAAATAAAAAAAATAAAAAAAACATAAGAAACTAAAAAAAAACCTAAAATAAAAATAAAATAAAAAAAAAATAAAAACCTAAACTAAAAATAATACTAATAAAATAAACTAAACTAAAATAACCTAAATAAAATAAACTAAAATATAAACTAAAAAAAAATAAAACCTAAAAACCTAAAATAAAACCTAAACCTATAAAATAAATAAATAACTAAACCTAAAATAAAATAAAACCAAAACCTAAAATAAAGTAAAATATAAAACTCAACTAAAAAATAATCCTAAACCTAAACCTTAAAATAAACAAAAAAAACCTAAACTAAAATAAAATAAACTTAAATTAAATATAATAAAATAAATAAAAAATCATAAATAAAATAAACTAATATAAATAAAAAATTAAATAAATAAACCTAAACCTATTGGTTTACTTAATTTTAAAAAAGAAACCATAAACCTGAAATACTAAACATTAAACCCTAAACCCTAAACCTTAGAAAACCCTAAACCTTAAACCCTAAACCATAACCCTAAACCCTAAACCCTAAAATCATAAACCCTAAATCTCTAGACCCTAAACCTTAAACCCTAAATCTTAAACCTAAACCCTAAACCCTAAAAAAACTAACCCCAAATCATAAACCCCAAACCCTAGACCTAAAATGAAAGTAACTAAATAAACTAAAAATAAACCTAAACCTAAACCTAACCCCCAGAATGGGCAAAATCTTAGTGACCGAACATATAACCATGCTTAGTCATCTATGGAGGCTAAACGCATCTCTTATTACAGGTGGGGGATCTAGAGGTAATGGTGGATATGGACGTGGTGGTTAGAGTAGTGGTGGTCTTGGAGGCGAGAGGAGCGACGGAGGTTACAGCCATGGTGGTGGCGACGATCGCGGATATGATAGTGGATCCCACTACCTAAGAGGCCAGGATAATTCTGATGGGAACTAGAGACAATGACCGTAGATCTAGCTTATGGCTGTTTTATAGAGATGATTCTAATTCCAAGATTTTGATTTCTATTCAGGCTCATTTTTTATCTACGTCGTCACTTGGTGTGCTACTTGGTTGAGGAAATCAAAAAGAAGAAATGTTGAATCCGAATTTGTTCTCCATTAAAAAAAAAAACCAAAAACCTTAACTTGAACCCTAATCCTAAAATCTAGACCTAAACCCTAAAAACAAAAAATGCTAAATCCGAAACCCTAACCATAAATTCTAAAACCCTAAACCATATAACTTAAACCCTAAACCATAAACCCTAAACCAAAAAAAAAACCTTAACATTAAACTAAATCTCTAAACTAAACTCACCTCTTAATAAACCTTAACCTCTAAATAAAACTCCCTAAACCCACCTAAAAAAAGACCACTGGACCCTCTAAACCCTAAACTCTAAATAACCCTCTAAATCAAAACTGAGCCACTAAATACTGACTCTACTAAACCCTAAAATGGACTAAAGCCTCTCTTTAAAATAAACCCATAAAACCCTGAGCTAAAAACTACACCACCTCTATTACTGAGCTAAAGACAAAACCCAACCCTAAACCTCTAACCTTAAACTAAACCCTAAACCCTAAACCCACTTAAAAGCCTCCTACATTAAACACTAACATTAAACATTAAAATTAAACCACAACCCTACTGAATAAACCCTAAACTCTAAAAGCCTAAACCTTAAACCCACACCCTAAACCCTAAACACTAAAAACATAAAAACCTAAAAACCTAAACCTAAACTAAATAATACTTATTAATAAAATAAATAAAAAATGTTAATCCTAAATATAATAAATATAAAATAAAAAAAACTAAAATAAACCTAAACCTAAAATAAAATAAAATAAACAAATAAAAAAAACTAAACTAAAATAAATAATAACCTAAACTAAACTAAAATAAAATAAATTAAATAAATAAAAAATAAAAAATAAAATGAAATAAAAAATAAACCTAAAATCAAATAAAATAAAATTAGAAAAAAAAATAAACTTAAAATAAACCTAAAAAAAATAAAACCAAAATAAATAAAAAAACCTAAATAAAACTAAAAAACCTAAAAGTAAAAATAAAATAAATAAAATAAAAAAACCTAAACTTAAAACAAATAAATTAAACTAAAATAAATAAAACCTAAACCTAAACCTAAAAACCTAAACCTAAAAACAAATATAAAATAAACTAAATATAACCTAAACAAAACTAAAAATTAAAACCTAAAAATAAAACTAAAATAAACCTTAAAAAAATAAAGTAAGAACCTAAACCTTGAAAATAAAACTAAACCTAAACTTATTAAATAAAATAAAAATAAAACTCAATAAACATAAACCTAAAATAACCATAAAAGATAAATAAAATAAATAAAATAAATAAAATAAATTAAATAAAATAAAATAAAATAAAAAATAAACTTAAACCTACCATTTTAAAAAAAACACTCAACCCTAAGCTCCCTATAAACCCATAAACCTTGCCACATAAAGCCTAAAACCAAACCCTAACTAAACCCTAAACCTAAACTACCTTCCCTAAACCTAACCCAGGCCAAACCCTAAACTGACCTTAAACCTAAAACCTAAACCTAAACTAAATAAACATATAGAAAACCTAAACCTAAATAAAATAAACTTAAACTAAACCTAAACTAAAATAAAATAAAAATAATAATAAACTAAAATAAAATAAGTAAAACCTAAACTAAACTAAAATAAAATAAATAAAATAAAACCTAAATAAAATAAAACTAAATGTAAAAAAATAATCCTAAAATAATAAAAATAAAACTAAATAAAACTTGAACCTAAAAAATAAACCTAAAAATAAATAAAAAATAAAATCTAAACCCTAAACTAAAAAAAATACATAAACCTAAAATAAAAATAAAAAAACAAAAGAAAAAAAAACCTAAACCTAAACTAAAATAAACTAATCTAAGAAAAAAACATAAACATAAATTGAAAATAAAATAAACCTAAACCTAAACGTAAACTAAATAAAATAAAATAAAATAAAATAAACTAAAAGTAAACCTAAACATAAACTAAAAAAAACCTAATCCTAAAATAAAAACCTATACCTAAACCTCAAAATAAAAAATTAAACCTAAACCTTAATAATAAATAATAAATAAACCTCATCTAAAAATAAATTTAAACTAAACCTAAAGCTAGAAAATAAACTAAAATAAAAAAATCTAAATAAAAATAAATAAACCCAAAATAAATCAACTAAACTAAATAAAAATTAAAAATAAACCTAAATAAAAATTAAATATAAAATAAAATAAAATAAAATAAAATAAATAAAAATTAAACTAAATAAACCTCAACTTAACGGTTTACTTAATTGTAAAAAAAAATGCTAAACCCAAAAAACCCTAATAATATATATATATATATATATATATATATATATATATATATATATATATATATATATATATATATATGTATATGTATATAACTTAAATAAAATAAAAAAATTAAATTAAATTAAAACCTAAACTAAATCCTAAACCTAAACCTAAAAATAAAACAAAATAAACTAATAAAAATAAACTAAAATTAAATAAATAAAAACCTAAACTAAACTAAAAAAAATCAAATAAACCTAAGAATAAAAAAAAAAAAATAAAAACTAAACATAAAATAAAAATAAAATAAACTTAAAAAAAATTAAAATAAAACTAAATAAAAAAATTAAACCTAAAAAAAACCTAAAATAAAATATAAATAAAACATAATTCCTAAAAAAAAAACTAAACCTAAAATGAAAATAAAATCTAAATCTAAACTATAATAAACATAACTAAAATAAATAAAACCTAAACCTAAACCTAAACCTAAAGTAAAATAAAGAAAATAAACTAAAAATAAACCTAAACCTAAACTAAAAAATAAAACCTAAAAGTAAACCTAAAATAAATGCCTAAAACTTAAACCTAGGAAAATAAATATGAACTTAAACCTAAAACTTAAAATAAAAATAAAACTTAAACCTAAGAAAAATATAAATAAAACTCAACTAAAAAGTAAACTTAAACCTACAAAATAAACCAAAATAAAAAACCTAAACTTAAATAAATAAACTAAACTAAATAAAATTAGAAAATAAAATAAACTTAAATAAAAAAAATAAACTAAATAAACCTAAACCTACCACTTTAGTTAATTTTTTTTAAAAAAACCATAAACCCTAAATCCTAAACCCTAAACCTTAAACCAACAACCCACAAACCTATACCCTAAGCATAAAACAAAATCCTATACCCTAAACCCTAAACCCTAAACCTCAAACCCTCAAAACTTAAAAACCTAATCCTACACTAAAGAAAACCTAAAAAATAAATAAATAAAAAACCTAAACTTGAATAAAGTAAAAAAATAAAATAAAATAAATATATAAAATAAAACATAAACATAAACATAAACCTAAATAAAATAAAATAAAATAATAAACATGAGCTAAAATAAAATAAATAATAACTAAATAAAAAATAAAATAAACCTAAGAATAAAATAAAATAAAACTTAACATTAAATAAAAATAAAATAAACCTAAATAAAATAAAATAAAAAAAACTAAATAAACATATACCTAAAAAATAAAAATAAAACATAAACCTAAACTAAAAAAACATAAACCTAAAAAAAACCTAAACATAAACTAAAATAAACTAAACTAAAATAAATAAAACCTAAACCTAAACCTAAAGTAAACTAAACCTTAACCTAATCCTTAAACTAAATTCAAAACCCCAAACCTTAAACCCACTGCTCTCCTTCCTCTTGGCTGCGCTCCCTCTCTGATGATTTTGTGTTCCCGTGGAATTCTCTCAGATTTGGCGCATTGGTCACCGATCGTGATATATTTTATTGCATGTTTCCTTCCTCACGGTTGCTTGATTCTCACTAGATCATTCAATGGCATCTCACTGTGAACTCATCTCTAGATGCATCGACTTAACCTCAGACCTAAAGGTATTTTGGATCCATGCATATTAATGCTGCAAGTCCTCTAAGGATGCTCTTTCTTGTAAGATCCCTTACTCTAATGCCTCGGTTAACTTAATTTCAACCTCTTTCCGTGGATTGCCGGTTGTCATGTGTTCTGACCAGGATGTGGAGAAATTAGTTAAGCCTTTTGAGTTCTCTTTGGTTGGTAAATTCTCTTTATGGTGCCCTACTCTAGATAATATCTGATCTTTCTTCCATAGCTTAAAGCTTTCAGGAGTCTTCACTATTGTGCTGATTGATCCTCGACATATCCTCATTCAGTTATCAAATGATTTAGATTATTCTTAAGTCTTTGCTCTTCGCTCCTATTTTGTGTATAATTGTCAAATGCGGCACTTGAAATGGTCACCCCATTTTGATGTCAAAGAGGAATCCCCTATTTTTCCTTTATGGCTTGCTTTTCCCAACATGAGAATTCACTATGTTACTCACCAAGTTCTGTTTGCGATTGGGGCTTTATTTGGTAGACCCCTTCAAATTGATCAAACCCGCGCTAGATCTCGCCATCTCATGCATCTTGGTTGAGATTGACATTACCAAAAAAGACCCTAAAGAAGTTTGGATTGGTTGAAAAATTTGGATATAATCGAAGTAGAAGAAAATTTCTCTATCTTTTGCACTCTATAAGATCCATGGTCATGATCATTCAATGCTTTGTGCTACACCTAAAAAAGAATATATCACGGATACTAATACCTCTCTTGGGCTGGAAAACTAATAAGTTAGCTTATGTGCCTAAAGCTACTCATAATGGAATTCATCCTCACCTACCCCTTTATTACCTCTTGATTTATCTAATGAAAACATTGAGCTTGGTATAAATACTACTATTGAGGTGTGTGTAGAAACTAATGATAACTTATCTACTCTACTTGTAATAATTTGGCTTCTCATGACATCCTTTGCTTCATTTGAATCTTAATGACAATTTGAATGGGAATCTTATATTGGATCAAAATAATATTGATCCTTTGGTGTTAGACCAAAATCTGAATATGCATCATGGCAATGAAAATGATATTTGTACTACTAATGGTACAAGAACCTCCCCTTCTATTTCTCTACAGAGTGATACTGCAATCCAAATTTCTCATTCTAACTCGATCGAAGAAGGAGAAATCACCACTTAAACATTAATTGCTCCTCACGGATACCAAAACCAATCCCTTTCGATGGAGATACTTTGGATCTTGATAGACCCTTCAAACTATTACTAAAAAAATCTTATAAAGCCAAAATGACTAATAATAACTTCACTAGAACCACATGTTCTTCTCTAACACCTAACAAATAATTATGTCCTCCTCTCTTCCTTTTTCCATATCCTTTTTTCTTACCATTTCCTTTTTGGATTTTTTATTATGATTAATTTTCTTATTTGAAATATCTGGGGTTGTGGGACTCTCCCTATCCGCAACCATGTTAGGAGCCTCTATCGCACTCATAACATCAAATTTCTTATTATTATTGAGCCTTTCATTAACTCTTCCAAGATTTCCCATGTTGCTAGATCACTTGGATTTCAAAATTTCTTCTTCAATCTTATTAATAAAATTTTGTATTTTCGGAATAATTCCATCACCATTTCCATCATCGATGATCTTGATCTATTGGTTAATGTCAAAATCTCATTAGGTGAGTTTTTAGCTTTTGGTTCCTTTATCTATTCTTCTTGTAATAGAGCCGGTAGGAACATCCTTTAGAATCACTTAAGAACCTTCGCCTTCTCGGTTAACCTTCCTTAGTTGGTTGGGGGTGATTTCAACACTATCATTGCTTCTTCGAAAAGGAGGGCAGGATGTTCTCCCAACCTCCATTCCATGGAAGACTTCTCTAATATAATCCTAGATTGTAATCTGTTTGACATTGGTTTTTCAAGGCCTGATTACATGTGGCATAACTCTAGGCTTTGGCGTCTTGACAGACCCTCTTTAATTCTCTTTGGATCAATCAATGGCCTCTTACTTTTATTGAGCATTTTAGCAAAACTTTGTCTGATCATGCTCCTCTTTTAATCTCTATTATAACTCCCACCCCAACTTAACCCTTCTACTCCCTCACTTTTAGATTCCAAAATATGTGGACCCAACATGGAGATTTCACTAATGTTGTTTTCACTAATTGGATGGCTCTTCACCAGATAATTTCGTTAAAGGCATGATTTAGCTTTGGCTTAAGCTCAAGATAAACAAAACCTCTATTAGTGGAACAAGCATATTTTTAAAAATCATTTTACCAATCTTAAAGCTATGGAACAAGTGGTTTGTTCTCTTGAAAAGGTTGTCTTAAGATCCGGTAAGCTTGATGAGTTGAGCATTGCCAAAGATAGCTTGATTAATTACCAAAATATGGAGGAAACCTATTGGCGTCAAAAAGCCGCTAGCAAATATATTGCTGATGGAGACAGAAACACTAGGTATTTCCATGCTATTTGCAATAAATGGAAAGCTTTAAACTAGATTAAGAAAATTAAGAACTCTAATGATGGCTGTATAACTGATAATAATGAAATTAAGGTATCTATCATACATCACTTTCAAAATTTATTAAATTCTAATCCTTCATCAGATACGCCCTCCAACACCCATCTAATCTCTTCTATGATTAGCAATCAGGATAACCATTTGCTCACTATGCGTCCCTCAGAAGCGGAGATTAGTAGTACTCTCAATAGCATGAACACTGATTCTGTTGCTAGCCCTGATGGTTTTATGACTCTTTTCTTTCAGCATTGTTGGCCTTTTATTAAATCTGATCTTGTTGATGCTGTTATTGATTTCTTTGATGGCAGCTCTATTCCCAGATATTTTACAAGTACTTCTATTGTCCTTATTCCCAAAACTAATAATCCTAAATCTTGGGGCAATTTTATACCTATTAGTTTTTGCACCTTTTTCCAAAAACTCATTGCTAAATTAATTAATAATAGGATTAGCCCCCTGCTACCTAAAATCATCTCCCCTAACCAAAGCGGCTTCATTAAAAATAGATCCATATCGATAATATTCTTCTCAGAGTCGGTTCATGACATTGATGTTTCTTCCGAGGTAATATTCTCTTCAAACTAGACATCTCTAAAGCCTTTGACAACCTCTCATGGGACTTCCTCTTTCAAATCTTACATTTGTTTAGTTTCTCTGATAATTTTATCCGGCTTATAAAAAGTTGTATCACTAATGTCTGGTTTTTGTTATCATGAATGGTGACTCCCATGGTTTCTTTACTTCGAGCCATGGTTTGCATCAAGGTGACCCTCTTTCTCCTTCTTTTTATCATTCTTTGTTAAATATCTTTCGAGGAGCCTCAATGATCTTTTCATTAAAACCTAACATGGTTTATAAAAGTCATGGTGGTTTCCTGTTTGTCATCTTAGCTTTGCTGATGATTTTATAATCTTCTACAATGCCTCTCTTCAACATGTTAAAACAATTAAGAATCTCTTAAATGATTTAGGTAAAGTTAGTGGCTCTTCTTTAATGAAAGAAAATACTATTTTGTTCCCTCATTAAGATTCCTACCAATAGACTAAATAAAATCTCCAGAATTACTAATTTTAAGCAAAATCAACTTCCCATTAGTTATCTCGGGGCTCCGCTTTTTAAAGGCCAGAAAAGATCTCATCTTTTTGATGACCTTATTCAGAAAATTTCTAATAAAATTTCAATTTGGGAATTTCATTTACTCTCTTTTGGTGGTAGTCTTTCCTTGATTAAGAGCACTCTTAATTCCATGCCTTTATATCTCATCCAAACCATTGTGCCGACCATTTTTCTGGAGCTCCAATACCTCTTCTAAAAAAATGCACTGGACCTCTTGGTTTAAAAGTTGTGACACTTTTGACGAAGGTGGTCTTGGTTGTAAATCCATAAAAGAAGCTATCAATGCCTTTTCCTATAAACACGGTGGAATTTTAGGAGTAATCATAGTCTTTGGGCTAATTTCATGACTAAATATTGCCGGTAAGCTCCCCTCATTTGTCCCTTTAAGGGTGATTCTCGGAAAAGACTTTGTTCTATCAAATGGGATGCAAAACCCTTAATTTTTTGGGGCATTAACTCCGGTGCTTCTTTCTTTTGGCAAGATAACTGGAGTGGATGTGGATCCATTGATGACTTACTCTCCACCCATTCCGTTGCCGCTATTAGAGTAAACTCTTTCTAGCATAACAATAAGTGGAACAATAGTAAGCTTGCTAATTTTATCCCTTTTACTTTCTTGAATAAGGTTACTACTATTCCTATCACTCCACATAATCAAGACCAGATTCTCTTTAAGCTCTCACATAATGGTGATTTCAACCTCAAAAATGTGTGGCTCCACATTAAAGATACTCATGATTCCTCCTATGTGTTCTTCAAACTTTGGAATAATAATATCCCTACTTCTTATTCTATTCTTACTTGTATTCAAAAATTTTATCCCTGTTGATTCCTTGTTGTTGTGGGGTAAAGGGTTCCATTTACCCTCTAAATGTCAATGTTGTTTCCATATTGAGAATGTTAATCATGTTTTGTTAATGGGGCCATTGCTTCTAAACTTTGGATTTGGTATGATGATCTTTTAACACTATCAATTTCAATGGCTCTCTTACTTTATATCAACTTCTTGAAGTCTATTTTGATAATACTATTAAAGGTCACAATTAAAATTCATCATTGCTATCACTCTTATCCGGTTCATATGGATGGATCGTAATGATGCAAAACATCGTGGGATCCCTATGAACCACGTGAGGATTATTACTAGAACTAAATAAAATTTGTGACTTGTTTAAACAATCTCATTCATTACAGACAATTCAAAGGCTATAAATTTGTGGCCAATAAACTGGGCTTTAACCGGACCAACCTTACTGTCGAAATGACAAGATTGTCTATTGGAAAAAACCTCTTGACCATATTATTAAAATTAATATTGATGGCTCTGTCTCCCATAATGGCTCTGGTTGTGGTGGCATTTTTAGGAACTCTAAGCAAATAGTACTATGTGCTTTTGGTTATCCCCTTATTTCCTGCACTGTCCCATTTTCTGAGCTTATGGTAGTCTACAAAGCTCTTGAGATTTGCCTCCAAAATGGTTGGCTCAATATTTGGATTGAGGTGGATGCTTTTCTGCTGATTGATCTTTTGACTTCCACTAAGATGAGTAGCTCTGAATTGTACTACCTCCTCAAGCAAACTAGAGCTCTTCTTTCCCAATTGAATTTTAACATCACTCATGTTTGGCATGAAGGAAATGCTTGTGCTGACTACCTTGCCAATGATCCGATGGTATCATCTTCTTTGATCAAATCACCTTACCCAAACACTTGCGTGGGTTGGTTAACTTGGATAATTCTGGGTTTCGTATCTTAGAACTTAATCTAACCTTTTCATGTATACTGTCTATTCATCTTTTATGTGTATGCCTCTTTATTTTATGGCTTTTTGTTCCTTTTTGTGTCTTTTGTGGATTCTTCATAGGGATATTACTTGCTATCTTGATCTCTGTATCATGATTTGGTGTTTTAATAGCTTCTCCTTTATTTGGAGGCTCTCTGCTTTTGGCATTTACACTGATAAAGGGCTTCTGTTGAGCTATGTGCATACTAATACTCTGCATTGGAATTTTGTTGAGCTATGTGCAAGCTGCCATTGGTTTTATAACACCAATCCTATTTGGGATTTTAGTATCAATGCTGCCTTCATTCCTAATCCTAGGGGTCCTAATCATTGCTGCATGGAGATATTTATTTTGATGGGTTTAGCTACTACTATTAATTTCTGCAACCTGCTATTTCTCAGAGATATTACTACTTGGAGCATCTTAGTTACCTATGTTGTTTCTATGCATTGTATTAGTGTTCACTATGCTCGTCGCAATATTTATTTTGATGATTTACTGTTAGGTTGTTGGATTTTACGATAATGACTGGCGGCTTTGACATCTTTGCTTGTCTCCTAAGATCTTGGGGCTCTTGATATTCTCTTTGACTATAGCTTGTGGCGTTTTCCTTTTATTTCAGGGTTATCTTTTATTTTATTTATTTGCATGAAGAGGTTTTTTGCCTTTTGCTGATATTTATCTTCTTGGTTGTTGTCTATATCTTGGAATGGACACCATTTAGCATGCTCTCTTTGGAATCCATTTTCGATTGTTCTTTGGTGGGATCTTGTTGTAGGGGCTTTCTTCTTTTCTTCCCACGCCATGGTTATTTTTGCGAGTTTTCTTATAGGCTCTGCGACCTCCTTACCCTTTGGGACTTATTATTGTCTAACTTTGATATTACTTCTTGGTTATCTTTTATGCTTCGTTTACTTTGCTTGGAATCTCGGCATTCTTCTTTCTTTGCACTATTTATTTTTTTGACCGGATGGAGTCTCTTGATTATTTCGCTATTTTATTCAAAGATCCTTTTGTATAGGATGTTTACGAGATTGGGGCCTTGGTCAATCTCTTTTCTTTCTCTTGTAAAGATAATTTATTTTTTGTTGCTGCTTTCTCTTGCTCCTGATGGGTTTTATGTTGGCTTCTCTTTTGGTTTTACTTGTGTTTACCCACTCATTACTTCTGACTCTATTTTCTAATCTAGAAAGGTCTTATTATTCTTTCAATGCTAGTCATTGGTTTTGGGACTTTCCAAATTTATCTTTGTGATTTATGGTTGTTTTTGGATTCTCGATTTTCCAACTGTTTCTATTATTATCAGCTGGGCTATTTTTGATCACACATGTTGTTGCTGTTTACATCCTGGTTCTATTTGCCATAGTTAGAATTCTTCTCTTTTATTATGGGATCCATTTTATACACTGCCTACTCTTATTGGATTTTTCTATGGTCAACTTGTTGATACCTCCTTTCTTAGTTGTTGGCTGATATGGACCCTTTAGGCTACTGTCAATCTTGTTGTTTCTGGATTTGTTTCCCATGCTCAGTAGGTTTGGAGTTACTTAATGGTTTTTCATTCCTTTCGAGTTGTAGGTACAACTGTTTACTCTAGTGGGAATTACTTGAACTCATTCATTCTCTATTTTACATTATTTTTCTTAAAGATTGCATGTCTTAATAGGTGTAAAAACTGTAACAATGTCTCCATTGTTGGTTTTGATTTTTAGTACCTTACTTGACAAGTTTTCTTTTTTTTTTCTTTTGTCTTTCTTTGCTAACATCGGATGTTATTGGTCTTCCTTGCTATTGTTTTCCCTCTGTATGCTATGATGGGAACATGCAAATCTTGAAGATCATTCTTCTATTCTACTTGAACTTAATCAATGGTTTATCTTATATTTATAATTGGGTTATTGGCCAACCTCCTGATTATTATTGTCATTATCCTTGGCAGAATTGAATTAATGTGACTAAGCAATCTGCTACTGAACTGTTTGCACTGAATGTCTCTTACAAGATTAGCTTGTGGTGGGGAGCTGTTCATTACCTATCCCTCCCTATCTACTACTTTTTGCTCATTCCTACTATTTTCTATAACTTTAGATAGCTAAGTTGAGGTTTTGCTGACTTTCTTGCTCCTTGAAGCTTAATTACTTTTGTCCAAGGTAGGATAGCTGTTGAGCATCAAATGGCTGCAGCCTTCCTTATTGCTATTACTTTACTGTTTGTGAAATTCCATGTCTACATTAATATCTCTTTGCAGGAATGGAATTGTATCATTGCCTCCATTGTTGGTTTTTGGTCTTTAGAGTACCTTGTTCAGCTAGTGCTCTTAGTTTTCTTTTGTCTTATTTCTTTGCTAATATTGCTGATCTTTCGTTGTTATTTCCTCTCTTGGCTATGATGAGAACATGCGATCATGAGTACTCTTCTCCTTTACACGCTCTTAATCACTATTTTATCTTTTATAGATAGTTGGGTTATTGCTTACCTAGGTTTTATCATTGCTTTTGCGCGGATTCTTGTTTACTACTAAGCAACTGTTACTAAACAATTTGCTCGATTATCTCTTCTTGGAATGTTTTGTGGTGGGACTCTCTACCTAATTTTTACTATCTATTTTTTGTTTCCATCGACTTCATCGTAGTCAATTGGTGGGTATCTTGACTTTCTGGTTTCTTGCAGCTTACTTAATTCACCTGGTTGGCAATGTGGTGTTGACCATTTGTTGTTTGCAGCTGATGGGCTTTGTAGCCAGCCTGAAAACCATTTTATTTCTTGCCTCTCTTATCTTTTTCCTAGCTTTGTTAGACTAATGCAGACCACTGTTAAGATGATCTTAACTAATTCATATTCAAACCTTATCATGCTCTATATGAATGGGTAGACTTATGTGAGCTTGCTGCCTAATGCTGAAAATAATGAACTTCTTGTATTGGCGCTGGGAATTCATTGACATGCTGTCTTATATTGGGTCTTATTTCTAGGATGGGAACCCTCTTCTCATTCGGTTTCTTGACTCTCTATCTACCAGTATATGTTTTTGATTATATTTGTAAGGATATCAAGACTTTTATCAAATGGATGCAATATAGGTTTGTCTATGATGGGTTGATGATTTCACTCCCTTTTGGTTTGGTAGTAGCTCTTGTGATGTAACCCTTCAGTCGATGCTCATATTTGCCTCAGCCTCAGGTGTGGTGAGCTGAGCCTTCTCACAACTCTTTACTATCATTCTCAGATTATGCAGTTTTCAGTTATCATTTTGTCTGTACTACCTTAATTGCTCTAACTTCTTTCTGTTTACATTCTTGTAGGTGCTTCTCTCTTGTCCTTTTATAGGTTTGCTCCAAAGTGTCATGCATTCTCCCATTCTGTGAGCATTGGTAATCTTCCATTGGCTTATCATGTTAATCAATTTGTATCTTTTGATTGCTTTATTGTTTTCTGCTTTTGGATGTACTTAGATTGGGGATTTACTCCTAGGTGATTGTAGCTTTTGAGCAATAGTTGAGTTTATCCCCTTTAAGGACCTTGTAACCCTATGTGGCAATAAAATTCCCCTACATGGGGTTCCCAGCCCCAAAAAAAAAAAAAAAACCTAAACCTGAACTAGTAAAATCCAAGAAACTAAAAATAAAAACCTAAACTAAAAAAAATAAAACTTAAAAAATAAAGGTAAAATAAAATGTAAAACCTAAATCTCAAAATAAATAAAACCTAAACTTAATCCTAAAATAAAAATAAAACTTAAACCTAAATAAACTAAAATAAAACTCAACAAAAAAAACCCTAAAACTAAAAATAAAGTAAAATAAAAACCTAAACTAAAATGAATAAACATATCAACTAAACCAAATAAAATAAAAAACCTAAAATAAAATAAAAAACTTAAATAAATAAGAAATAAACTAAATAACCTAAACCTAACGGTTTACATAATTTAAAAGAAACCCCTAAACCCTAAAAACCTAAAAATTTAAACCCAAACTAAAGAAAACCTAAAAATAAAATATATAAAAAAACCTAAACTGAAATAAAATAAAATAAAACTTAAACTAAAACTTAAACCTAAACCAAAAAATAACATTAAATAAATGAATAAAAATAAACTAAATTAAAATAAATGAAAACCTAAACTAAACTATAAAATAAAATAAACCTAAGGATAGATAACCTAAATAAAATTTAAATTGAAGGTAAAATAAAAATAAAATAAAGCAAAAATAAAATAAAATAAGAACTAAATAAAAACCTAAACCTAAAAAATAAACATAAAAATAAAACATAAAAATAATTAAAAAATAAAACCAAAACCCTAAACTAAAAAATAACCTAAACCTAATATAAAAATAAAATAAACCTAAAAAATAAAATAAAAGAAACTAAAATAAATTAAACCTAAACCGAAAATAAACTAAACCTAAAACTAAACCTAAACTAAATAAAATAAAATAAACTAAAAATAAACCTAAACATAAACTAAAATTAAAACTTAAAATAAACCTAAAAAAACCTAAAACTTAAACCTAAAAAATAAAATGTAAGCTAAACCTAACCTAAAATAAAAAAATAAAACTTAAGAAATAATAAAAAAATAAAAAAAAAAAAAACCTAAACTTAAACCTAAAAAATAAACTAAAATAAAACCTAAATTAAAATAAATAAACCTAAAATTAATCAACTATATTAATTAAAATAAAAATAAATTTAAATAAAATAAAATAAACATAAATAAACTAAACTGATGGTTTACTTATTTTAAAACCCCAAACCATATAACCTAAACCCTAAACCCTAAAACCCTAAACCCTAAAGCCTCACTAAACCCTAAACCTAAACCCTAAAACCCTAACCCTAAACCATAAACCCTAAACCATAAACCCTAAACCTAAACCATAAACCCAAAAAAAACCCTAAAACCTAAAACCTAAACCCAAACTAAATAAAAAAAAAAAAATAAATATATAAAACCTAAACCTAATTAAAATAAAAAATAAAATAAAATTAAAACCTAAATTAAAGCCTATACCTAAACATGAAAATAACATAACATAAACTAATAAAAATAAAATAAAATAAAATAAATAACAACCTAATTCAAACTAAAACGAAATTAAACCTAAATATAAAGACTTAAATAAAATTAAAACTAAAGGTAAATAATAATAAATTAAACTTAAAATAAAAAAATATAAACTAAATTTAAACCTAAACCTAAAAATAATTAAAAACATAAAACCAAAATCCTAAACTAAAAAAAAACTTAAACCTAAAATAAAAATAAAATAAAAAAATAAATTAAACGTAAACCAAAACTAAAATAAATAAAACTAAAATAAATTAAACCTAAACATAAACATAAAATAAACTAAACCTAAAACTAAACCTAGACTAAATAAAAAAAATAATCTAAAAAAAAACACTGATAAAATAAAATCTAAAATAAACCTAAAATAAACCTAAAAAAAAACCTAAAAAAATAAATTTAAAACCTAAACCTAAACCTTAAAATAAAAAATAAAACCTAAATATGAAAATAACATAACATAAACTAATAAAAATAAACTAAAATAAAATAAATAACAACCTAATTCAAACTAAAAAGTAAATTAAACCTAAATTAAAAAGACTTAAATAAAATTAAAATCTAAAGGTAAAATAATAATAAATTAAACTTAAAAATAAAAAAATATACTAAATTTAAACTAAACCTAAAAATAATTAAAAAAATAAAACCAAATCATATAAAATAAAAACTAAACTAAAATAAAAAAATAAAATAAAAAATAAAAGCGTAAAAAAAATAAAATAAAACTAAAATCATAAACCTAAACCCAAATAAAATAAATAAACCAAAACTAAACCCTA